>OVAU01001628.1:0-13778 GCA_900406315.1 Biscutella laevigata subsp. laevigata
AATTTATTATTATTTAAAATATTTAACATCTTTAATATTAATTTTATATATTTAATATATTTTATGTTTGATTCTCAGTTTTCTGTTATATTTTTGTATTTATGTTATTTTTTAATAAATATAGTTTAATTTTTTAGGTTTATTAGTATTTTGAGTATTTTAAAATGTTTTAGATTGAAAATACATGAATTCAGAATAAATTCGCGAGATTTAAAATTATCTCGGTGCACTCGATCCGATCCGAATTCAGAAATGTCTGAATCAAACTTGATCAGAGAAATTAAAATTATATGAATGAATCCTCCTCAAACTATATAAAAAAAAAAAATCTAAAATCCAAACTGGATCAGAATTCATAATCATAATCATTAAAGTTTTGAGGAATCTAATATTGTTTTACAAACATATATATAAACTATTTATTTTATTTTTTGGGGGGGAAAAAGATTGATGGAAGAATTGAAGCACCGAAATGGGTAAGGGATTGGGGTGCAATAAAAAGGGAGTGTTGGCTATGTTTCGAGAAGGTTTCAGGTCTTGTTCTAACCGGATCTGGTCTTCTCGATGTCCATGGTGAAACTTGGTGGTCTTCTGTTCATGTCTCCTCCCGACCACGGGTACACTTATCTTGATCGGTCACCATATTGATTTGATTATAAGATATGCATCGATCCTCAGAACATTTGTTTCATTTGATTGTATTTTGCAGGGAATAATTTTCTCTGGATGCCAACACTTGATATATGATGGATTAACTCAAAAGAATAGTCCAAAGAATCATATTTCAATAATTGGTTGCAATAATGTTACTTTATCAAATCTTCATATAATAGCACCTGAAGACAGTCCAAATACTGATGGTGTTGATATCTCTCTATCACATGACATTCATATTTTCAGCTCCACATTCGAAACCGGTATTACAAATATATTCTTTACCAAACAATATCTGGAATTTCCTCATATATACAGAATAATCACACGAATAAAATTACAGAATTTTCTTCCCTTTTTTGTGAGTTATATAAGTGTGTGGTTTTGTACCTATTATAGGTGATGATTGTATTGCAATTAATGGTGGTTCCTCTGATATCAACATAGCTTATGTTGCATGTGGTCCTGGTCATGGCATAAGGTTTGTACATATAAATTTGTAATTCAATTGGTAATATATATATATATAATATGTTATCTTAATAGTACTATTAGGAAATCAATTTATCCATGAATTGATAATGTTTTCTATATTTCCTTTAAAAAAACAGTGTGGGAAGTTTGGGGAGACGAGGAGAAACAGAAATGGTAGAAAACGTGAATGTAAAACAATGCACCTTCAAAGGAACTCAGAATGGTGCAAGAATCAAGACTTGGCCTGTAACTTTTTTTCTTTTTGTTTGAATAATTAACATATACAAATAGCATATATGATTAGGTATTGTAACGTTTTAGTTAATTTGCAGGGAGGACGAGGGTTTGCAAGAAATATAACGTACGAAAATATAACTCTTATTGATGCTGATTTTCCCATCATCATAGATCAACGATACTGTAATGGTGGTCATCGTAAACCAGCTCCAGGGGTAAATTCTTAACATTACTTTCGTGTTTTCGTTTTAGTTCGGGTAGGATCCATTCGAATTTCGAGTTTTCGGGGAGAAGTTTAGAGGATCCTGTTGGAGTATTTTTCTGGTACGTTTTGATCCTTTCGGGTTGGAGTTGGGGTCGGGGGATCTGAAATATTTTTGGGTTCGGATATTTTCAAAAAAAAAAAAACTCGAAATAACTATTTTCTAAAATAGACATAAACTTGAGAATAAAATATGATAAATATATTAAAAAATTAAGTTTAAACGTAAAAATATATCAAATATTTTAANCAAAAAAAAACTCGAAATAACTATTTTCTAAAATAGACATAAACTTGAGAATAAAATATGAGAAATATATTAAAAAAATTAAGTTTAAACGTAAAAATATATCAAATATTTTAAAATAGTAATAAATTTTAAATATATATGTTATGTTTTGATATTTCGGGTACTACGTTGAATCTCATGTTCGGTAATGTTTTACCCGAATCCGAAATAGCATCAATGCAAAATACATTCGAGTGTTTTCATATTTTATTTTCGGATTTGGATTGGTATTTTTGGGGTTGCGGATCCGGATATTTTTCCCTGAAGTGATAATGTTTTGTTAAAAGTTTATACGATACATAACGATAATATGTTGTGAAATCCTTTAGGCAACGGCTGTGAAAGTGAGCGACGTGAAATTCAAGTACTTCAGAGGAACATGTTCAAATGGTGCTGCAATAAACCTTGAGTGTGACACAAAAATAGGCTGTGATAACATCTTATTGGAACACATCAATATCACTTCTTCATCTCCCAGGAAGCCTCTCAGTGCCTACTGCACGTTCGCTCGTATTATCAGTCGCTTTGTTTCAATTGATATCAACTGTAGATTTCATGGTGAACCTATATGTCCAGCACCGCCTCAGCCTCAGCCTCAACCTCCAGCACCTTATGGTGAATCTCCGGCACCACAGGCTCCACCTCCAGTACCACCTGTTCGACCTCCACTGTTCTCTCCTTTTCGATACTTGCTTTAAAACGCATTCTTGTTGTGTATGGGTCATATTTACTATACAAATGTTTTGACGAGTTATGTCACTCGCTACTCTACAAATGTTTTACTATAGACTATAATAATCAGAAGATCTTTCACATCATATATATATGGACCTGCAAAAGTTAAGAATGGTGATCCCTAAATCATCTCGTGCATATTTCACGATCAAAGAATTTTAAGGTAGATAGGTTAACAAAAACTATTAGACCTTTTTATCTTTTATATTTAAGGTTTTACACATAAATTAAGAAATTATTATTTATTTTGAAATTAAAAAATAAAACATCATTTATAATCTATCGAACTCTAATTTAACAAATAGAAAAATAGAACACAAAACATAAATGATTATTAAAAATGAAAATGTAACTAATTATCCACTAACAATAGAATATAGTACATAAATGATTATTAACAATTAACGTTAGTTCGGTAGAACTAGTTATCAAGTCGGAATTTCGACTCTCCATGAGAGTATTTACTCTTCTTCTTTATATGAATTTGGACTACTTTATTGGTTTGTTTTGGCTCGTATAAATTGACAAAAAAATATAAATGATTATTAACAATAAAAATGCAGTTAATTCTCTATTGATATTTGAAAATGTTACTTAATTGGAAAATAAAAATTTAATTCTTATTTTTTAAATATAATAATTCACAATATATGATGTAAAATTAATTACATTTTATTTATAATAATCATTATATATATATATATTTGCAATTGATAAATTTGGTTAGATAGAAGATAAATAATGTTTATTTTTAGGAAAAAATAAATAAATGATTTTTTAATCGGTTTAAAATCCTTAAACATTAGAATTTAATTTTGTAAAAACAATTATAGATCTGACAAAAGAATGTTTTATCAATTAAGATAGGGCAAGTGTGAAATTAGAACATAATAATAATAAGTAGTAGGCCCCAAGCCCAAAGTCAATTAAAAAAATTACCTATTAGGCCACCTAGCAGAGAGCTCAGTCACGCCAAACCCTCTCGCTAAATTGGTTTAGACTTTAGACCACACCAAATAAACTCTATCTGAATCTCCACATTCACTGCGCCTCCTCCTCCGACGACGACGACGACGAACTCTACGATGGGAAAAGGCGGCGCGCTCAGCGATGGAGTTCTGAAGAAGATCCTTCTCTCCTACGCTTATGTCGCGATCTGGATCTTCCTCAGCTTCACCGTCATCGTCTACAACAAATACATCCTCGACAAGAAGATGTACAATTGGCCTTTTCCGATCACTCTCACCATGATCCACATGGCCTTCTGCTCCTCCCTTGCTATCCTCCTCATCAAGGTCTTTAAGGTCGTCGAGCCTGTTTCCATGTCTCGTGAGACCTATCTCAGATCTGTCGTCCCCATCGGCGCTTTGTACTCACTCTCCCTCTGGCTTTCCAATTCCGCCTACATCTATCTCTCCGTCTCCTTCATTCAGATGCTCAAAGCCTTAATGCCGGTCGCTGTTTACTCCATTGGTGTTCTCCTCAAGAAGGAGTCGTTTAAATCGGAGACAATGACTAACATGCTCTCGATCTCCTTCGGTGTCGCTGTTGCTGCTTACGGTGAGGCTAAATTTGATACTTGGGGAGTGATGCTCCAGCTTGGAGCCGTCGCTTTCGAGGCAACTAGGTTGGTTTTGATTCAGATCTTGCTCACTTCTAAAGGAATCAACCTT
The DNA here is from genome assembly GCA_900406315.1 of Biscutella laevigata subsp. laevigata. NCBI lineage: Eukaryota > Viridiplantae > Streptophyta > Magnoliopsida > Brassicales > Brassicaceae > Biscutella > Biscutella laevigata. The sequence continues at coordinate 4,325 of OVAU01001628.1, forward strand.
AATCCCATCACTTCTTTGTATTATGTTGCTCCTTGCTGTTTGGTTTTCCTCTTCTTCCCTTGGATCTTCGTAGAACTCCCGATTCTCAGGGAAACATCTAGTTTCCACTTCGATTTCATTATATTTGGCACTAACTCCTTATGTGCATTCGCCTTGAACCTCGCCGTGTTCCTCCTCGTTGGAAAAACCTCGGCCTTAACCATGAATGTTGCTGGTGTGGTCAAGGACTGGCTCTTGATCGCATTCTCCTGGTCTGTGATCAAAGACACAGTCACTCCGATCAATCTCTTTGGCTACGGGCTTGCATTTTTAGGTGTTGCCTATTACAATCACTGCAAGTTACAGGCTTTGAAGGCCAATGATGCGCAGAAGAAGGTTCAGCAACGTGATGAAGAAGCTGGGAAGCTTTTGGAAGAGAGGGAAAGTGAGGCTGCTGGAAAACGAAATGAGTCCGAAGATTGATTTGATGATGATCATTGGAAAAAGGGTAGTGAATCTGATGGATGTGTGAAGTTCTGCAGAGGAATAAGAGCTGAAGGGTTAGGATGATTTTGGTAGCTTTGGAGGGAATTTTCAGCAGGATTTTGCGCATCTTCGGCTCATTGCTTTTGCTTCATCATTTTTAGGTATCACGTCTTTGTCTTTGTTATTCTCTGTTCTTGAGTTTTAGTTTCTATATTAAAGTTATGCCTAAGTTTACAATAGTGATTTTATAGTACAAGGATTTTAGAGGTTCTACGTCTTATGATACAGTTTATATTTTACGAACTTGATGTTCTATGGATTTTTAAAGTTTCTTGTTTTCTTCCTTATGAATCTATGTCGGTAACAGTTGTTTAAGTAGCTTACTTTATAATGAGATTGAGATCCTGTTTGGTTCTTAGTTATTACCAAGATATAGATGTTAAAAGCTTAGTGGTTTCAAACATGAAACTGAACTGTTTGTGTCAGAAAACGTTTGATTCGTGCCAAAACTATACTTGTTGTTCATTTTCCACCATGTCTAAAAGCTAAATATAATTGGCTTTTTGGATAGAAACCATTTCTATCAAGTAAGATCTAAACTATCATTACGATGATACATAATCCTAGTCATGTAGACTTCTACATCTCTTCTAACATCCTTATAACATACTCTTCATGTTATATATACGAGCTTATACTAAACAAGATCTAAAGTGGGCTTATAGGCTCTAAACCCAATCCATCTTTTAGCATATGGCATGTCTTGTGGTGATTGTGGACAGAGCAATTAGGAAACTACGATCATATGCAAAGTATACCATATTTCTTTCTTTCACTCTTATTGGATAATTGATCCTCCCAAACTATCACTCTTTGGCACTTGATAAGATGTTCAATCTTGATTGTTGATTCAGCGTAATAGATGGCTTAGCTTAGAACCAATTGTCTCAACTCAATATATCTAATCCAATTTTAATTTTGTTCCTCTCTTTCTAAGGCTCTTACATTATTTTCTTGGGAATTTTGGTTTGTATAAAACAAGAAATGAAACATAGAACCTTGTGATGGGTTGAGTATTTTACTCGCCTGTGCACATGATGATTTATTGATCAACAAAAAAAGTAAGCAAACAAAATGTTTCTTTTAATAAAGCGTCTCGGTATTAGGTGCATTATTTACAGGCAACTATCACATGCTCTTTTGATGACGGTAATATTTAAGCATAAACCAATACGTATACAACTGGACAAATTGGCTTTTGTCTTATAGTTTTGGTCTGAACATTAAAAAAAAAAAAAAAACTTAAAGAAGAAGAGTCTTTTGTCCCACCAACTGACTCACCAACCCACCCAGAAAGAGCAAAAACTAACAGACTCCTTAAAACCCTAAAAGCTCAAGAAATTGACACGACCCTTTGACTCTCTGAGTGAGAGACATCACAGATTCTCTCTCACTCCTCCTCTTCACACGATTCTCGCCTTCGGAAATCTTCTTCCTTTCTTCTACTATCTTCCTCTATCTCTCTTGTAAACGAAGATGAGTGGCCGTGTATTGTGATCATCACTTGGCTTGAAAGAATTAAGAAGCTTCTAATGGGGAGAACCGGAATCCATTTGTTCGACGATTCTAGGAATGGGTTTTTCTCCGTTTCCGATTTAGAATTCGATTCGAGCCTAGACACTGGAAATCACCTCCCAATTGGTGGCTTATTCGCCAGCGTTAATCAAAATAACCAATTCGGGTCTCTCTCTTCTTCGGACAGAGGCAATAACAGCTTCGCTTCCCAGCTCAATGATCTATACACCAAGTATATGCCGGGAAAAGAAGAGGAGGAGGAATTAGTTGATGGTGAGAAGAGGAAGAAGAAGAAGAATGGTGGATTGAAATTGAAGATAAAGATTGCTAATCCTTCATTGCGGCGACTGTTCAGCGGAGCCGTAGCCGGAGCAATCTCAAGAACGGCGGTTGCGCCGTTGGAGACAATTAGGACACATCTAATGGTAGGAAGTGGCGGGAACTCTGTCACCGAAGTGTTCAGTGATATCATGAAACATGAAGGCTGGACTGGTCTCTTCAGAGGGAATTTGGTCAATGTCATTCGAGTCGCTCCTGCTCGAGCCGTCGAGGTACTACAATGGCTTTTAGACATCTTCGTAGATGATCAAACCAATCTGTCTTTCTTGAGGAAGTTCTGAGTTTGAACATTATTCTTTTATGTGCAGCTTTTTGTATTTGAGTCGGTGAACAAGAAATTGTCACCGGAAGATGGAAAGCAATCCAAAATCCCAATCCCAGCTTCATTACTCGCCGGTGCTTGTGCTGGAGTTAGCCAAACCCTCTTGACATACCCTCTTGAACTAGTCAAGACTCGCCTTACAATTCAGGTTTCCTCCTCAAAACTTTCTATATTATAGACTGATTCATCCATTTAGGGAATCTCTCTCTCCCATAGCTGAAGGGTTTGAGATCTTAGAACATGTAATGTCATTGCAGAGAGGTGTTTACAAGGGGATTTTCGATGCATTTCTCAAAATTATACGCGAGGAAGGACCAACAGAACTCTACAGGGGTCTAGCTCCTAGCCTTATTGGAGTTGTTCCATACGCAGCTACCAATTACTTTGCATATGATTCCTTAAGAAAAGCATACCGGAGTTTTTCAAAGCAAGACAAGATTGGAAACGTTGAGACTCTTTTGATAGGTTCTTTAGCGGGTGCACTATCAAGCACTGCAACTTTCCCTCTCGAGGTAGCTCGGAAGCATATGCAGGTGGGAGCTGTTAGCGGGAGAGTTGTGTACAAGAACATGTTGCACACTCTGCTGAGCATTCTTGAGCATGAAGGTCTTCTTGGTTGGTACAAAGGGCTTGGACCTAGTTGCTTGAAGTTGGTACCTGCTGCTGGAATCTCCTTTATGTGTTATGAAGCTTGCAAGAAGATACTCGTTGAGAACAACAACCAAGAAGCGTGATTTTGGAATCTTTATTAACTCTCATGGGCAATCTTTAGGGCCTGCTCAGATCAACACATTGGGGAAACTAGTTGGATTCACAGTTTTACGTTTATACCACTTGGGATTTCAGAAAGATTCATTCTTTGTTTTGCCCTTTTATGTTGATGGTTTCCTTATTGAACTTTACTTGTTGAATAAAACAATTTGTAATAAACTCAAAATCTTTTAAGACAAGAAGAAAGCTCCAACATTACAGAAGTGTGAGTCTATCAAAGCTGAAAAAAAATTAAATATAGAAAAAAAATAAATATAGACTATGTATCATTTCTTTCCAACATCAATGAAAAGCTATAATTATATCAAAAGAGACGACTCATAACATCAGTGACACTCTGGCTACTCAGAGAAGGCTAACCTTGGACAAGGAAACACCATAACGGCCAGGTTCACTGGGTTTAGGGGTTTAGATATATGCACACACATGTATATAACAGATAGGGTCTAAAAGACACCTCCTTGGCCATTGAAGTTGTTGGCATCGGGATTGGCAGAGACAAAAGGATTGATCCTGACCCAAAGCAACGAAAAGATGGAGGCCAGAAGAATAGACCAGACAATGACGATGGTTGGTGTTCGGTTCTGTCTTCCCAATAGACCTTTCAAGAAAGGGTAGAGATGGGCAATGACCCATAAGGCGAAGAAGAGCTTCCCGAAGAGTGGTCCCCACGATTGGTACCCACTGTTGACAGCATAAGAGACACCAGCCACAATGCCTATGAGGTTCACAAGAAGGACGGTGGTTGGTGGAATGAGAAGAGCTGTCCATTTGAAGATGTAGAGCTCTGCGAAATCTCCATCTTCATCTGAGGCCTTGGATGTGACAGTGAAGTTAGTGTCGATACCCGCAAGAACTTTGAGTAGACCTTGGAAGACTGCAAAAAGATGAGCGGATGTGCCACCAATGACCCAAAACTGCTCATTCCTCCACCAATCCTCAATGCTCACACCGCTCCATCTTAGCTCCAGGATTCCAGTCACAGCGATTGAGATGAAGAGTAGAATAAACCAAATACTCGCGTAGTTGCTTATCTGAAAACAGTGTTGTTATAGCTTTTAAAACGAGATGACGAAGATTGAAAAAGAAAACGCATTCAAAAGGGTGATCAGTTTTACGAACCTCAGGTATGATGAACTTGTCAGTGATGAGGCAAAAAGCAGGAAGGATACAATAAGCGAGAAGTGGGATGGAAGTAATAGGGTAGACAATGGTGTTGATGTAAGCGAGTCTCTCCAAAAGTCTCAACCTTCCGTTGTAACCATACCAGATAGGACAATGTCTGCTCAGAAGAATCTCGATAGATCCCAATGCCCATCGAAGAACTTGGTTCAAACGATCAGAAAGATTGATTGGTGCAGAACCCTTGAACGCAGGGCGTGGAGGATTGCAGTAGACTGATATCCATCCCCGAGTATGCATCTTGAACCCAGTAAGAATATCTTCTGTCACCGAACCGTAGATCCAACCAATCTGACAAAAGTTCCAAATAATATGTCATCAGAGGAGAACAAAGAATGCAAAAGAGCTTGTAGCTGCATTCGAAAACTAACCTCTTTGCCCCATTCAGTCTTGTCCTCATAACCACAACTTATAACATGAATAGCCTCCTTGAGAAGAGTAGCCGGATTGGTTGATGGTGGAATACCGCCTTGTTCCATGAAGGTTGCTGCAATAAATACAGGCGACTGACCAAAACGTTTCTCTACACTCTTCTGGGACATTAGAATAGACCTCTCATCATCATAGCCTGCATAAACTAGGATTGTAAGTTTATGCTATCAAATGAAGAAGTAATGTTATTACACTATAATCTCAATCGCACCTTCAAAACCCTCCTCGATGTCTTCCATATTGAAAAGTGGAGCATTGGAGTCACTTCTGCTGATGCCTCTCCTTTTTTCATAGTTATACTTCTTGCTATTCTTTCCTTTCTTCCTTGAGCCGCAACAGCTCTTCACAATGATATTTGGTTCTAGATCTTCCTCGGTCAAAACAGGATCATACCCATATAGAGCCTGCCTATTGAAACAACAACCAGTACCCACATATACTGGACCTTGGATACCATCCAACCCCTTCAAGTTAATCTGCCAAAAATAACAAATATCTAAGTCAGCCCATAGAAGAAACGAATAAATCCAACAAAAACACGAACAAACGAGAAACAAAGTGAAGCTCACATCGAAGAAGACAATATTCCTGTTGGCATATCTATCGTGCAAATCAATACCGTCAAAACGTTGTGGGAACTGGACATAGCAGCACTTCCTTCCAATATTAGGGTCCATCATGAAACACATGGCCTCTTTAATAGCCTTGCTGTTGTTGAAGTAATGATCACAATCCACGTTCAAAAGATAGGCTCCATTGGTAAGAACAGCAGAGACACGGATCTGTCAATATAAAGAGAAGCTTAATCAGAAGAAAACACATTTTCCTAGACCAAGGAGGAAGTTTACTAGCCGATGAACAAGAGAATAATATAGAGGACACAGTAGGATAATGAAGAGCTAACACACCAATGCATTCATAGCTCCAGCCTTTTTGTGGTGCTGAAATCCAGGCCGCTTTTCACGAGAAACGTAGATGAGCCTGGGCAGCTCATTTCCATCGGTATCCAGACCCCCACTATGGCCTAAGAACACCTGAAATTGAAACGGAAAGATGTAGCATAAACAAAGCGTCCTAAAATTGTTGCCTATAGTTACTCTCTCTGCAATAATCAATGAATTGCCTCAAAATACCTGAATCATTCCAGGATGATCTCTAGTGTTGTTACCAGGCCAGGGAGTTCCATCCTCCATTGTCCACCCTTCTTCAGGAACTTTCTGTGCTTTAGCAACAAGAGCATTGATCCTCACCTTAAACTCCTCATACTCTCTCTGTTAATACAAGCCAAAGAAAAAAACTGAGTCACTCTCTAGTTTTTGTAATGGATGAGAAGCAGATGGAATTTCAAATGACCTTCATAGCTCGTCGCTCTTTAACAAAAGAAGGCTGGATCTTGTCTTTCAAGTAATCGATCTTCTGGGCAAAATAAAACTCAGGGGCCCTAGGTTCAATGCTGAATTTTTTGCAAAACGGAACCCATTTCTTGGCAAACTCAGCAGTTTCAGAAAGGGATTCAAAGGTAAGCATAGCTGCACCATCATCTGAAACATAACAGGCTACTTTATCGACTGGGTAGTCCACAGCAAGAATCGAGAGAACTGTGTTTGCTGTTACAAGAGGAGGTTCTTTCATTGGGTCCACCGTACTAACAAACACATCAACAGGAATCAGCTGTGATGGTTCACCATCTCGATCATATCTACAAAAAGAATAGAAATTAAACCATTAGATAGGATTAGTATACCATGTAAGCTATATTCTCCATAAGCAAAAATGAGACGAGTATGATGCATAAACTTAAAGACCAACCTTATAGCGAGACGGTCAAGATAAGTCTCCCTGTTAACAGGGTACCATTTGGGAAACTGATCAAGAAGCCAAGAAAATGCAAACCAGATCTCACAGATAACTGAGGTTAACCACAATGGATATGCATCTTTCACAGGATGAGTTGTACGGTATTGCAAGAAAAATCCCAAGATGATAAGCCGGAGAATAATCACAACCCGATAAGGTGTCAGGCGAGAAGACGGGATAGACACCACACGACTCATAGGAAGCCGCGAATCATCAGCCCTGTAAGTACGAGATCCATAATTGAGTGGAAGGAAACAGAAAAAAAAACTTTAACCTGAATAAGACCATAATAATATAAAAAAGGCATCTCCTTTGACATGTCGACCAAGACTTTCGAAAGCCAAGACTGGTAATTAGCATCAGGGCCACGAGAACTTTAAGTTGGACAATTACAACTCCAAATGCAAAGAAACTAGAGCACAAAAAGCAAAGAAGTTATTTGGTCTTGTACTTCAACTTACATTTGGAGTTCTTCGCCGTTGGAACCAGTCCCTTCAATTTCTCCTCCTTTGCCTTCATGGTACTTACCAGTCATCTGTAGCATACTTTTCTCCTGCTTTAGCTTCCAGCCTTCAACCCTTTCTTTCCAGTCAACATTCCCGAGCCCATAAGAGTTCAAGTCTTTTGACGGGTCCACGATTCTTACAGGGACTGCAATTTTTAGCAGGAGCTATTAGTTACAAACAATTATGAATCATCTAGCAGAGGCCACATGCATAAAGCATAGATATATGAATACCAGGTTGCCTTGGATCAATATATGGAGATGAAATAGCATTCCTGTCAGAAGGCCCCAAAGGACCTGATGTAGTTCGCACAGATTGTGTATCAGGCGTGCGAATCTCCCCAGAAACCTGTGTATAGAAAAAAAAAGGATCAAGAATCAACAGAAACAGACATAACTGACTTCTGAATTTGGAAAAACATTTACAATCAGAAAACTTTGCAGTTCACATTTTGCACTGATGTGAAAAGCAAATAAAAAATGTCCCATCAAAATATTTCTTTTGAGTAATGCAAATCACTGTAGAGACTAAAACAGAAAATGCAGGGTCTTACCGCATGGCCATGAGTGAGAAGAGGAATAGGTTGAGATTCATGTCGTGAGGACGAAGAGAATTCTTCACCATGACGTTGGCGTCTCCCCTTGTTAGCTCCTTGGGTGTAATTGAACTCATTCTCAATATCATCAACATCATCCTCATCTTCATCTCCTTCAACACGTGGACTCCCTGCAACATTCGAAACAAAAAATTAAAAATCTCCATACATAGCAATTGCCACACACAATAATAGAAGACTACTGACCCCTGTGTCGTCTGTATCTAGTCTTGCACTGAGGGCAGCATTGGGTTCCATCTTTCCTCTCATATTCATAGCAAGGCCGACACACCGGGAAGGCACATTCATTGCAAGCCACAAAGATGTCGCCAGTTTCAGCGAGTCCAGCATCATCGCCACAGATCTGACATATCTGCCCATTCACATTCTTCAAAGGTTTGGACTGCATTTAGACCAACGTCGAATCTTTGTTAGTCACTGAGTAGATTAGATACCAACGTAACAGATCTAAATCAAAACAGTTAACAAGAATTATCATCTCAAAATGAATGCAGATCTGAATTAACGCGAGTCACAGTCATGACACAGTGACAGTACGGGAAATTGGCTCATGCATGATCTAACAAGAGCTAAATCTCAAAATTGAGTAAAGTTATGGACTTTATAANATGACACAGTGACAGTACGGTAAATTGGCTCATGCATGATCTAACAAGAGCTAAATCTCAAAATTGAGTAAAGTTATGGACTTTATAAAAAAAGCTGACGAATTATGAATCGAAGCTGAAATCCACCGACACTTTCTGTAAGAGAACAAAAGATTCATAGATGCGGAAAAAACATAACTGATCACAACGATGGAAGTCTTAAGAGCAGAAAAGTTTCCATTTTGAGCCACTTGAGTGTCACTCACACCAACATAAGTGAAACTTGATTAAATTTTATAGATGGGAATCTGAGATTTCATGATCCAATTATGGATCTAGAAGACAAAATCATAAATAGAGAAATCTCAATGATATCTAGCATCAAAACCGTAAGCAAGCAGAAAAAAAAAACAAAGATCAAACGAACCCCTCCGTCAGATTCGTGTCGGATCCGAACGAGCTCATTTCTCCGGTAAGATCCGGCAACCAAACCAGCATTAGCCTCCATCGGTTNTTCCATCGGTTCTGAGTGAGGTAAAAGGAGCTAGAAGATTCAATGAGGAAAGAAGTTCTTTGCCGATTCAATACGGCATCTCGAAGATTCTCTCTACTAAAAAAGTAGATCACACACACACTCTCTCTCTCTCTGGTCTCAAGCCTCAACAGTCAACACAATCAATCTCTCCTTTGTCTTACAGTAGCCTCTTCCTCTCCCTTTTGTTTGTTTTGATATGTTTTTAAAATAAATAAATATTAGAAGCCACGTTGTACGCTGGTAACAGCCTGTTCTATTATTTGTCGG
>OVAU01001629.1:0-14261 GCA_900406315.1 Biscutella laevigata subsp. laevigata
AAAAAAGTCACCCCGCATATAATGCGGGTACAATTCTAGTTGTATATTAAACAAACATTTAAGTGAATACAAAAGTAAAATGTCTTAGAATGAACTGTGTAGTGTATGTATGGAACAGATCAGTTAACATTAGCATGCGACATAGTCGTAAAATTAGAAGTTGTTCAGATCACAATTACTGTGAGAAATCAAGGAAATTTATTTCAGTAGAAACTATTCTGTTGAGAGACTTGTTTCTTGTTTTTATACATTGGAAGAATTTAAATTGTATTCAAAAAACAAAAATAATATAGAGATGCTTCATATTTTTTAGACAGAAACAAGTTCTGCGTTTTCGAACTTAGTAGATTTTGTGATCTCTGTGACAAGAGGCTTAATAAACCGTAAACACATGTTGATGACGAATAGACTCTTTGGGTTACTTGACTCTCAATTCTTGTTCCACCATTTGTCGGAACCATTTCTCTGAGATCATTCATTGTCAGCTACAACCTCCTGCGATAGGACAATGAGTATGTTCAACAACTTTCTCAACTTAGCGTGATGTATTATCAGCTTCTTCTTCTATACTAGAAATTGCAGATTCTCCATAAGTTTCATCCCAATCACTCTCGTTATCCTCCACGTCATCTTTCTCATCCTCTTCATCATCATCGTCCTCATCGTTTTCCCATTCTGATTCACTGTATGAAGGATTCTTTGAAGTCTGCAAGAACCAGCAGAAAGTGAATCAGAGCAGAGCACACATGCTTAATAGTGTGTCTAAAGATTAATGTTACAGACTCTTAGATGATCGACCCCTTACAAGTTGGCTCTGCATCTGCTCTATTGTTTTCTCAACTTCAGAGATATGCTGACTAAGTGCCTGCAATTATCGACAAAGAAAAGGTTTCATTAAACACATCGCGATCAACTTCTGAGTATAAATGCCAAATTGTGTGGAAAAACTTCAGGAATTTCAAACCTCATGGCGTTGCATTGCTATGGAACGTTTCAGTGCTTTTGCTTTGGTCAGAAGATTTCTTGGCCTCAAGCTAATGGGTCTCCGATAATTCTTCCCGCGGTAATAAATAAGTGCAAATCCTTTAGGAACCTTTTCTATTGCCACAAGAACTCCACCGCTCTCGTATTCTAGTAACCGAGCCGTGTCTTCGACAAATGCAAGATTCTTCTGTTTTGATATAAGCTTCACCAGTTCTCTGTGCTTCCAATGCAGATGCATATTCTCGATGACCCCATCAAAAACACCTCGGATTCCTGTTACATCCATGCATATAAACGGTTAATCATAAGACAATGAGATGTTTGTCTGTTTCAAATATATTACAATATTTAATATCTCATTTACTGCAGCCATTACATGCAATAGCTACAGTGCTTAAGAGAACAGGACTCACCTAAGGGTAAGTATGCTTTCATTTTCAATCCCACTTTCCGGAACATAATTCTTTCTTCCTCAGAGATGACCTCTTGATCATAATCCGGTCCGTTCGGAATCATTGAGGCCTCTATTTTCGATAACAGTTTCTCTGCTCTTTGAAATTTCGATTGGGCCTGTCACAAACCAACAGAGAGTTAGATACAGCAAAACGAATTACATGACAGTTGCCAACAGATATCTCACAGTGAACTTCAAGTTACAAATTAATCAATCAGAAACAAAAGGTCTACTTACAATGTTTAGTTTATGCTGAATTCGTTTAACAACTCTGGCGTTCGCAATCCTTGAAGCTTCTTCAATCATCTTTTCTCGATGGTCTGCAGTTATCTCTTTCCCCCATCGAGCTTGAGCCTCATAAAACTCGGCCAAAGTGCCAGCTTCCGCTGGTACTTTGTCACCAACAGGTTGAACAGTCTCAATGTCACGATTTCTCACCTTCTCTTCGACATCTTGAATCTCTTTTGTTAATTCTTGTCTTTCTGCCAAAGTAGCTGCCACACTTGAAGGAAGAAAGTCCTTCCCACGGTATATTACAATGTAATACTTATTTCTGAGCAGCAAGACACCCCCTGTCAGTGCCTACAGCGACAAGACAAGAAAGAAATTAAAGAACTTAGCCTTCCTGTTTGACAATTTTCTGTAATATAAGTGATGGCCACTCAGAACCCCCACAAGAGTTTGCCAGAGGTTCAGTAAAAGCACACAATGGTACCTATGCATCGGTCTTTTATGTCCTTTTAGTTTGGATATTAACATCAGACCGTTACGGAACGAGAAACATAAGGTGACACACTTCTTGAAACTTCTAGATCTGGATATAACAATCAGTTTTGAGGTCTCTCTAAACTCCTATAAATTCCAATATAAATTAATAGATTTAAGTATGTACATTTTCCTAAATATCAATGAACAATTTGGGCTCAGGGGAATGACAGATACTTTCTGCTATTCTATATCAATTTGTTAGTCTGTCTTAATATTTACTTCTCCTTAGTATTATAACTTCAGAGAAAAAGATAAAAGATACCTTCAGCTCATCCGCCATCAGTTTGTTATTTGTGTTCTGGATACCTCGCTTCACGGCGATCTTTGCAATCAGACTTTTCTCCCATATCTTGAGTATTGCAGCTGCCAATCCTTGGTGATTTCTGTTCCTGCCTGTAAAGTGCATATTTAAGTCTAAACCTAGGCACACCAAACAAATGAACTATGTAGGAAAAATTCATCTAGTATCAAAAAGCATCTTACCTAGAGCAAAATGGCAGGGGAGAGTTTTACCAATCTTCCTGAGATTTGTCATTTCCGCATTGGTCAAATTTGATCTCATCCCAGTGGGAAGAAGCCTGTAAGGTGTTTTATAACCAGGAATAGTAGGAGGTAGTAAGTCAGCGTCCACAGGTAGCACGCCAGTACCCCACCACTCTTGAAAACGTGTGCCTAAGCTGTCTAATAGACTGTTAAATTCAGCTTCTTCTTCTGTCATATTCTCCTTGCGAATAGGGTTCTTGACAATTGGATCTTTGATTTCCAACGGTGGACATTGATTATCTTTGGCATTAGTTGCTTCGTCGCCAGCAGAAGATACATCTGGGACAAAAAGAGTTTCTTCTGGTCTGGCCATTTGATTAGAGATCATTGAAGGTCCTTGATAGTCACGTCCACGATAAACCACCATTACACTTCCTGCCCTCCATATCACCATTCCCCCGGTTCGGCGCTGCCCATTAAAGTAAATCCAATCAGTTTTCTATAAACCTATAACTTGAAAATGTATCTCTCGCAAAGTTAACAGTCGTGCTCAGCTCCATCTCTACTTTTTACAGACCTCAAATTCACCTTATTCACAACAGTGCTACTGTTCCCAAGAGAGGTTTTTTTTCACTAAGTTCCTACTGATCTAATAAAACAACTATAACCATCTTTACAGCTTCCCTTGTTCTCTCTATAGAGATCATGTCTCTTCTACTAGATAATAATAACCGTTCTCCCTAGGGCTAATCTAGGTTCATGCTCTGCACCTGAAAGTCAGCTAACGTCCAGCAAGCCTCTGTTATTATCGCCAAAACATCTTTCTCAAAACTTTCATTACTTTGAGAAAATCACTTTGAGCTCTCCTCCAGTAATAAGGTAACAGTGGAGAGATGTTTACCAGCGATAATGAAGTATGCAAGTGAACTGACCTCAACTATCTCATGGGCCGTTTTCATGTCCCGAGCAAGCACTTCGTGGAACTTGAGCCTCACAAGTTCTTCTTTCCTCCACGTATCACTAATCTTCTCCATCACTGCCTGCGTCAGCCCAGCTTTTGGTATATTGATCCTTACCCTCAGATACATTCCATCCCTCCTCAATCGCCTTAACTCAGAATCTTCAACCGTAAGCTCCGCCAGTGATGGAGCTCTAGCTCTCCTCTTCTTTAACGCCACTCCACCCTCTCCTTCAATCCTCTCCGCCGCCTGTTCTTCCTCGTTCTTCTCCCATGGCAACAACACATCATCCTCTTCGTCACTCTCTTCTCCCTCCGCCAGCATCATATCAGGCCTCACCCACTCTCTCTTCAACAAATCCCCCAATCTCTCTTCTCCAGTCACTGGCTTCACCTCACCGCCGATAATTCCACCTCCCTCGTCATCTTCTACATCCTCCTCATCGTCTGAAGCTAATCCTAGGTTCCGTAGCCGAAGAACGATCCTCTCTATCGCGCTTTGTCCTTTATCCCGCTCCAAGTACCGGAGTTTAGCTTCCGCTTCCTCCTCCGCAGACCGAATTTTAGCTCCGCCGTTGTGGTCGACAGCTCTCTTCCCGGCATGACCGCCGTCCCCGGCGGATGACGGAGGCCACTTGTCAATCCAAGGAGGGGTGGGCTTAGAGTTCCGCTGATCCAATCGGCGGTTATTATGGCTGCTATTGTTGCTACGCCCGCTCGTACGGAGCGAAGAGAATGGCCGAATTACGTGACGCGAGGGTTTCGCAGTCAATGAATAGAAGAGCAATGCGTGGAGCGAAGTAGACGAACAGTACCGAGAACTCGAGGTCAGAGGAAGTGAGCTTCTCAGTGGCATTTCCGTAAAATTAGTCGGAACCACAGCCATTGACACTGATAATATCTTGAAAAAGCTTCAGCGAATTGTCTTCGCCATCGTTCGGATACGGAGCAAAATGTTGCAGGCGGATAAGCTGAACAAAAAATCAAAGTAATAACTCGACCATGCGGATAAGATTTTTCAGTCCAAATATTGGGCCTCTAAATTGGGCTTTAAAGGACTATTATGAAGAACTAAGTAAATAAATAAAGTAACGCAGCTGTAAATAAAACCGGTTTGGTTTGGCCTCCGTAACGGGAATTCGAAAACAAGTGAGAGGAGAAACTCCGATCGATTTCAGTTTATAGCCGCCAATTTTTGCTCTTTGCGTTTTGCTCGGTGAGACAAAGGAGACAAACCTTACCATGGGTCGACCTCCCAGCAATGGCGGCCCGGCGTTCCGATTTATCCTACCTGAGGTTAACATCGATAAAAATCTCTTTTCGATGTCATGTGTTTGGTGTTTCTTGATGGATTATGAGCTTCCCGAGTTGGGAAAAACCTAATTTCCTGGTCGATTTGGTTTCTTAGTTTTGGGTCTCCTTTCAGGTTCATTATAGCGCAATAGGTCTAGAGCCTGAATTTAATTGGTCAAATGAATTTTTCTCATGAGTTGGATTTTGTATGCATAAGTGTTTCCCTCTCTCTCTATTCTCTTGTTCGGGTATAAAATTAGAATTTGGAATTATTTTAAGATCCTCTGAGCTCTTTGAAGAGGTTTTATCTTGTTTGGTTTTGCTTATCTTCAATGTTGCATAAGGTAACGGAGATGGAAGCAATTTTGCTACAGCATAATACAGCAATGCCTGGTCGACATATTCTTGAAGCTCTTGCTGATAAGTTTAGGTATATTCTTCTTGTTGCTCAATTCCTTAGCCTTCATGACTACTTGTGTGTTTTTCATCTGAAAGTTGGTTACATTTGTTATCTGTTTCAGTGAATCACCTGAGCGGAAGGGCAAAATAGTTGTGCAATTCAAGCAAGTACTGGTTTTTTCATTCTCGATTCTTAAGTTTTTTTCTAGACAGTCTTTTGTAATTGCTTTTTTACTCAATGGGAGCGTCCTTTTAATGCATCATAGATCTGGAACTGGTTCCAAAATAGGCGATATGCCTTAAGAGCAAGGGGAAATAAAGCTCCAGGGAAGCTAAATGTATCTTCAATGCCACGCGGTGTGGATCTAACAAATCAGATGAGAAATGTAGTTCAACCATTATCCGTTCCTAAAACCACTCATATGACTGAAAATTTACCCGTCATGGCGCCTGCCCCTTCTGGTATTTTAGGTGCCTTATATGTATATATATTTCATTTCCTAATCTTTCCCCTTGCATTTCCTGAAAATAAATAGTTTGAGAAGCTTATTCGTTAGGATTAGGTGTCATTGGATTTGTCAGTTTTTATTTTCTTATCAATAAGTCTAGATCAGTATGGTATATATATCACATTGAAACTACTTTGTAATTGTTTACTGCTTATTCTCGTAGTTCCCGGTGTCATGAGGAGTGGTTCAGACAACTCTTACTTGGAATTTGAAGCCAAATCTTCCAGGGATGGTGCATGGTGATTCTCTTGCATTGCGTCTTCAGTATTCTGGGCTGACTTGTGATATTTTTCTTCAATCTCATTACATTCCACTGTTTTTCTCTGATATGCTATATCTCTTGTTTGCTTGCAGGTATGATGTGCAAGCTTTCCTAGCTCATAGAAACTTGGAGATTGGTGATCCGGTAAATCTGAATCTTTTATTTGTTGACGTCTGTTCCTCTTCTTCGTTTTGCTTATGAACAGATGTTTCTGCTGGGTACTTCAGGAGGTGCAAGTTCGATTTGCGGGCTTTGAAGTTGAAGAAGACGAATGGATAAACGTCAAGAAGCACGTTAGACAACGGTCCCTCCCATGTGAAGCATCAGAATGTGTTGCAGTTCTTGCTGGAGATCTCGTACTTTGTTTCCAGGTTTAAGAATTTCTTTCACGTGGTATTCATTGATAGATGTTACACACAATTTTTGAACTTTTTTCTGATGGGATACGTTTTTCGTTGTATAACATCTTCAGGAAGGCAAAGATCAAGCTCTTTACTTTGACGCCATTGTTCTCGACGCCCAAAGAAGAAGACACGATGTCAGAGGTTGTCGTTGTAGGTTCTTGGTGCGTTACAGCCATGACCAGTCCGAGGTTGGACCATTATCTCTCTCGCTGTATCTTACTGTTTTATTTACCCATTAGTTGCATTTGGTTTGTACCCTTGAAGCAAAAACCCTCCTTACTCACCTATTTTGGATTGCTTTTCCATTATCCCAGCAGGAAATCGTTCCCTTGAGGAAGATTTGCCGGCGGCCCGAGACAGATTACAGGCTACAGCAACTTAACAGCGCTGCAAATGACTTAGCTAACTTCAGTCAGCACCAGAAACCTGCTCAAGAAGCGGCTGCAAAAACCCTTCTTCCTCATTCTGTCTCCTCACTCCCCATTGTAACACCCGAACCAACAGATCCAAGCTTGAGCGCCGCAACAGCCACTTCCGTTCAACCTAGCTCCAATGCAGCCACTGTCCCCACTGGTTCTACCTAGATCCTGTCAGTTCTATAGCCTTTTGTAACCGGCATTTTCATACTAGTAGAGCGGTTAAGGTTAACTTAGGATCATATGCTTTTGTAATATCACACAATGAGCTAATCATATAAGCTGTAACATGTTATGTTACTTGATCCTTCATTTATGATCCTATAATTATCGTTTAGGCCGGTTTTAATACTTTTCATTCAGCATCTGTTGATTGTCTTATTAATGTGGTCAATTTCTTACTGTGTACGGAAGTGAAAAAAATTGATCAGGCTAGAAACAGAACAACAGTTTTACAAACAATTACAACTGTCATTGTTGTTACTGAATAGCAATGGGAATAAAACGAAACTTACAGATTTTGATGTTTCTATCTTCGTAACAAGGGCTTAATTCTCTGAGCATTTTTAGCCATTGCCCTACATATCTATCTATATACATAGATGTTTGATTGATCAGAAAACAAGTGACTACATTGGCGCAGGTAATCTCCGGGTAGAAGATCCAGTCCCCAAACCTGAAGGTGAATGAGACAGGGCTTGAACAGGGGACGAGTTAAGAATCTCTTTACCAAGGTCTTTGATCTTGTTGATTAGTAGCATTTGCTCTGTCTGAAGCTGGACCAAATACTCTTCTTGTTCGTCCTCCAAACTCTCCAGTTCTCCTAAAGCTTCTGACAAACCTTCAAGATCTCCGTCGTCGATCAAATTCTGAAACTTTATCATCACCTGCTTCATCTGGTTAGAGAGCAACAGAGCTTTGTTAAACGGCGAGCCAGAATCCGTACTGGCACGTCTCATAGTCTCTGTGACTTTCCTTGTGACCCTGACATGGATCTCACCACGTGTCACTCCTTGGAGAGGTATCCACTTGTCTGCAGTCTCGTTTGGCTTTAACCGTTGGTACTCAACGACGCAGCTACCAATGCTTGAAGTTGGAAGCAGAGTGTTGTGGTCTTTTACAAATAGCTCCAGTGGACTACCATCATCCGGGAACTCCATTGTCTGGTTCCATTTTGGTTGCAATGTCTTAAAAATCACCTGAAAACAGCAAAGAAGAAGAAGAAAAATCTGTAAGTTTTGCCTTGTAATAATGTGTTTTGAGTCCATAAGCAGTTGCTTTAATACCTTTGTCCTCTGTTTCTTCTCTCCATATTGAACCCTAACGTAAGGATCACTTGTTCCTCTAAGGTCCGCAGCCACTAGATCCCGCGCTTCAACAAGAACCAATTCAATCAAGCCTTTACTAGAATCCGCCTGCAAATGAACCGGAAAGAAACTTAAACACCAATGAAGAAGACCAAGGAAACAGAGTGATGTTTTGTTTTCCTCAAAAGACTTACTTCGCTATACTCGGGACTAACGGCTTCAATCAAAAGCTCAATTTCTCCAGAGCTAACCTCTTCAAGAGGAACCCATAAATGCATTTCACTGTTATTGATTCCTTGAAGACTCAATGTAGCTGTACCTATGTTATCCGTGCCAAGCATCTCTTCTCTATAACATTTCACCTTCAGATACTCCTCTCCGGCTAACTCCTCAAACTCAAATCTCTGGTTCCAGACAAAATCTGATGCGTTTACCGTCTTCGTCCTTTGTATAGTCTACACAACATTTCAAAGATCTTTTAGATTGTGCCATAGCTTTTTTTAAGCCGAAACATGAAGAGATTACTTACTTTCCCGTACTGTAACTTGACAGAAGCGTCGCATTTTCCAGACTTGTCTTTAGAAACAAGATTCTTTCCAGTTAAAACCGTTACTATAATTTTCCTGCCGGTTTTCGAAAGGAAGCTAGTCGATCCGTCGAGAGAGTGTAGAGAACTCGTATGAACACTGTTCAAGCTATGTGAGCCGTCTGAGAAATGCCATTCTTTTAGTACTAGCCTCACTGTCAACTACATAACAAAGAAAACATAAAAATTACAGGAAATTTGGAGAAAAAGAGGAAGAACACAAAAATGAGAAGAAATTGAATCTATACCTCGCCGGAGCTAACTCCTTCAAACGGAACAACCATCTCAACTTCTTGACCACAGAACTCGGCATGTTTGGCAATCACACTGTTATCGGATCCGACTGCCCAAAACGTCGTTGAATCGTCACTTACATATTTCATCTGTTAATTTTAAAGAGGAAGAACATGTTAAGGGACAGTAACAGTAACTACTTAACGTCCATTAGTTTATTACCTTAACTTCGCAGCTAGTGAGACTGTCGTATCTGACATTCCCAGGATTATTCTCATAGAGATTAAACTTAAGTGTTCCTGTATTGTCGTGTAAGATCATATTAAACGTTGATTGATACTCTGGATTCGATCCTGATCTCATCTCTGTTCGTCGAGACAGCTGTTCTAGTTCGACTTCGATGAATGTCTGAACAGGTTTGTCTCTGCTGCTACTGTTTCCGCTGCTTCCTTCTCCAATATCCAGAGTACTTCTCGAAGGGCTTCCGCGAAGAATGCTGCGTTTAAGATTGCTGCAGGAGACAACTGTTACGTAGATGATTCCACCGACGGCTGTTTTGTGAAGATCAGTCGCTGGTAACGAGAAACATCCTCGACGTGGCTCTACCATCTTCTTGTTCAATGTTTCCGTTAGGATTTTGACCTGAACATGTAGAAACTGTAAGTTTTTGTGGCGGTAACAAAATTGTATTGGAGAAAATGTAAATGGAAACAAACCAGCCAAGAGGAGACGCCGGGAAGCTCTGTAGCTGGAAGAGATTGGCCACCTCCACCACCGAAAGCAACTCCGATTCTAACTTCAGGATTCGACACAAAGGAGTAGAGTAATGCTCTTCCTTCAAGAATTGGTCTGATCAGAATCTGCCGGGAAAAGTGAAAGATTTAAACTTTTGATTCATTTCCCAAACTGTTGAAGTAAATAAAAGTTTCACTTACATCTCCTTTGATGCAAAGACTGTTGACAACAATTCGTGCTGTTCGATTAAATGGTTTGGACAACTTGGCTTGCAACAAGATACTTAGATCTGTTGTGTCCCAATTGAAATCTAATCGCATGATTTTCTACAACCACCAGAGAAGAAAACAAAACCTAAAATCAAAACCCAACCTACTTTACAATAGTTTGCAGTTTGAAAAAGTCCAAGTAACTAAACCTGTTCTCCTGATTTAGACCAACAAGTTCCATTGAGTCCTAGAGATGGAGGGCATGAACCAAGAGAAAACTCCAATAATTGTATATTTTCCTATAAAAAAAAACCGACACAATTTAGCATCACCACCTTTTGAAATAGGTCTCGCTGAATCATAGAGAAGAAAAGGGAGAGATTACTCACTATTAGTCTTGATCTTCGTTGTCTCAATCGTTTCTGCATTTTAGTAAATTGATCAAACGTTAATGCTTTAAAAGGAATTATGAGGTAGAAAGAGCATAACTATGAGTGAATCTCACCTCTACCATAGAAGAAAACCTAAGACAGAGTTTCTTGTTCAAGAAGTTCAGCCAAATCTCCGACAGTAACTTGTTCAGCCATTGGCAATGTTCCAATGGAGTTGTCGTCTGCAGAAAAAACAACAAAGTAGTATTCTTATAACATCCAGTGAACAGAATTTCCAGGTAAACAAAACTATGGTAACAGAAAAAATCCTCACCGACGCATTGAACATGTGTTGCTTCCATTTCTTGGTTAGATCTTCTGTAAGAAGTGTTCTCTGGTAACTTCCATACTGCAGAAAAAAAAAACATAAGAACACACTAAAAATGTGTAACTCTTCCGCGAAACACTACCTAATATATTAATCAATTACACTAGAATGTAACACTTCCATGAAAAGCAATTTGTGTATATTGAAAGTTTCTAAAAAAAAAGGGTTAGGTATACACAAAAAGCAGATAAAGCTTCCAACTTTATGTGAGTATTCAAAAGTATCAGATCAAATGGATAATGACCGAATTAACGGGTGGTTTAGCAATAAATTAAAGATTTTGTTGTTGACAAGTGAAGACTTTAAGATTTGTAACCTGAAGAGAAGCCCAAACGGCGACAACGAGAGGAACCCAATTGGAGAAAGCGAAGACCCATCTCTCAATTGCCCAGAAAGCTAAGACTAAAGGAATGAGCAACAAGAGCGAATGTCTCTCAGCAACTAGATGGTTGATGAATTCTTTTGTAGATTCAGTGTTTATGAGACCTTTCCTCTTTATTCTCCTACCCATCTCTTCAAATCTCCTTCAGGCCTCTTCACGACGAATCCATGCTCAGTCAACTGAATCTAAAAGCTTTCTAGGTCAAAGGTTTGTAACTCAGACAAAAGTAAGAAACTTTCCACCATTTGATGTCTTCAACAAACTTCAGAGATCGACGGTTCGTTGAGAAAGTTGTGAAGAAGAACGAAATTTCTGGGAAAAACAGAAAAAGTCTATGGGTGAAATTAGAAATAAGAAGAGTATTATCAGACAAGAAGTTGGATCTCCAAGTTACTTGTCGGGAACTCTTAGCTTCTTGTTGTAAAGAAAGAGAGGTAACGGATCTTTAGACAGAATGAATAGTGTGTAAGAAGAGAAAACCTCTCCCAGAGATTATGCCTTTTTGTTTGTTTATGGAAGAAAAACAAAACTCAAGTAAGACTTAAAAAGAAAAAGAAAAAGACTTCAAAAGGCTTCTTGTTTCTATAAAATACAGTGAAATGAAATTGGTAAAAGAGGGTTAATAATCTATTATATTAAAACAGGGTTTATCTACTTCAAAAGTTATAATGGACTATTTCATTTAATTATTACGTAAATATTAAAATCCAAAATAATGGAACATGGTAAGATTTTATGTCACATAAGTGACCTTACAAAAGTTATATTTAAAAATTTCAAATCAATGCAATACAAAAGAAATAAGATTTAATAATTAGAAAATACCTAATAAATATATCTAGAAGAATATTTTTTGATATATTCCAAAATAATCACCTAATAAATTTAATATACACAATTTTTTATTTACAATATCTCTAGATGATTAAATAACTAACCTATTATTTTCTAAAAATATATTATATACATCAAATAAAAATTAGTTTTTCTTCTTTTGTTTTGAATATTAGTTACCATATATATTTCGTATTCTAAACTAAAAAATATTTTAAAATCTAATTTACTGCATCATAAATTCCATCAAATATAAAATTTATTTTAAATAAAAAAGTAATAATAACTAAAAACATATCAATCACAAGCTAAAGTATGTGGGTTGAATCCTTCAATAATGAGTTTATTTACATTAAAGTAAATCATATTTTAAAAGTAATTTATTGAATTGACACATAATATAACTAAAATAAGTAATTAAATAATAAAATATTATGCGACTATAATTTAAAGTATCAAATTAATTTCAAAATAAAAAAATACCCGCGTTAANTCGAGTCTAGTTTTTTTTATAGAAAAGTCTTCAGAATTTTACTGTGATAATTCACAAAATACTCACTAGTTATAATTTGTTTAAGAAAAAGATATTACTTGGTCCAGCTCATAGGACTTGGGAAGATCCTGACCGTCCGATGTGCCAACCGCATGTTAAATTCACTAATGGTTTACTTAAATGGTCTGTGTCAGACAGTTTAGCGTTGACTTTTCAGATTAATTAAAAGACGCGTGATGATTAGATCAGATCTGATCGGCAGGTTTTGTTTTTTTCCTTATTAATTAAAGTCTTCGTCAAGGCTAATATATTATATATTTGCTTTTTCTTTTAATAAAATTTGTTTTTTTGTTTTATTCTTCTAATAATTCGATTGAAATACGAATCTACAACTAGCTTTTCTCTACCTTATTGGACTATTCAACAGATAATAATCACTAATTAAATAGGCTATAGCTCAATTTTAACTCGTGTTAGTGTAGATAAAATAATATATCGCTTGTTACCGAACCCCTTAAGATCACATGTCTTGGCAAAGCATTTTTTATTCAATTTGTATCCAAACGTCTTAAATTAATTGAGCTTGAGATTTCGAATCATTAACTTTAAGTTCTTAATCAAATCAAATTCTTATATTCAAATAATTAATATTCTAGCAACATAAACTAACAGAAAGAAAGGGAAGCATTGTGGTACTAGCTGTGTCGTTACTTTCCTATCAAGTCGAGTGTTCGACTCTTAGCTCCAGTGGTGAGCAAATACCTAGTGGGTCGGATTGTGGCCTACTTAAATACCTAGTGGGTCGGATTGTGGCCCACATGACCCAAAAAAAAAAACTAAACAGAAAAACTTTGTTGATTGAAATTATTAGGTTTTGTTATATAGACTTTTGGTAAATAGTGAATATTTACCAAAAAAAAAATACAGTAGATCCAATAATAAACTATATACGTGTATAGTATTGTTAAACAAGATCATGCTATTATTTTGAGACGATTTATATTAGTTTTGAAGAATATAGTAGTTCGACTTTGGGCAGACAAGTGTAAAGATCATACCACTTAAAATACTTTTTGTATTCTAATTCTCTTTTAGAATTACTTTAATCTCCTTCATACGATGTCTCTTCATGTTAATATGTTGTTGTATCTCTGTTTTAGTGCGATATTGTTCCACCTTTGTATAGTTTCTATCATTTCATAGATCGTTGTAATCTCTTAGATTTTTAATTAATATCTTATGGCCGATAAAAAAATATGCGCATGAGTAAAATACAGTAGAACCCGATTGGTATCGATAAAACTCAAAAATCCTAAATTCGAATGGATTATATTCAAATTCGAAGTGGTATCTCAACGTCTAGACCTAAGTATGATGTTAGTATCCGTTATGAAGACTAAAAATGAACTTAATATTGGGTTTTGTATTCACTACTACATGTTGGTAATAATGAGTGGGTATGGAAGAGTGAATGGAAGATAAGCAAGAGTCAATTTTGCACATCCCTCAAAGTATAGACTACTAAGTTCATTCTATTTAATGCTATTGAAATCGGAGGTCATTCCTTCCGTCAAAGTCAATGATCTAATCATGTTTGCTTCTTCTTCTATTATTTTTGGAACCATGGCCTTTGTTTTAGTTATTGAGGTTGGTAAGGTGGAACTCATCGAGTTAGGTCATGTTCGTTTGGCAGTCGCTATCGATAGCGATCAGCGATAGTGATAGATTCATGTTCGTTTGGCAGTCGCTATTGATAGCGATCAGCGATAGTGATAGATTCATGTTCGTTTGG
>OVAU01001630.1:0-14257 GCA_900406315.1 Biscutella laevigata subsp. laevigata
AACTAGTGCGTTATTTTCCCTTGAGTTGGTTCGACAAAACATCCACTACACACTTACACTATACCACAACAATCCATCTCCATATCATCTCACACCACCAAAAATACACTACATCAAACATCTACCAAGTTCGATCGAACCTTCACTCTGAGCAAGATCCATTGGGCCCGATCCGCAAAGAACGGGGCCCAAAAGGAAATGAGACCAAGTTCGATCGAACCTCACTGAGTTCAATTGAACCTTATACAAAGTTGAAACTGTTAGAGACTGACCGAGAGACTCGGGATCCGAATTAAAGATAAGATCGGTTCGATCGAACCTCACTATGTTTGATCGAACCTCGGCGTCGCCTTCTCCCAGAAACTTTGTTTTGAAGCCCAAGCCCACATGGAACCTGATGACGTCACCTATCACTATATAAGCACCAGAGATACACGATTTTTGGACGCTTTTTCCTTATTATTTTCGAGTTTATTGTTTTCTATACTTAGGGTTTTTATCATTGATTTGCTAGGGAGATAGATTTAGAATTGACAACTATGTATCTGAAACCCCTGTTTTGATTCTATTTGTGTACTGATTTATGCTTTCAAATATGCCTTGTTTGATTGCTATGATTATGTCTGAGTAGATCATTAGATCAGATCTAGGGTTATACAAAAGGGTCTGCTAGGGTACCTGTTTAGATTAGGTTTAGAGGAAAGACAAGTTGAATCCTTTAGAGGCTGGTCTGTAACCTGGTTTCAATTTGACAAGTTGAATCTAAGGTTTAGGATGATTCAAGTCTGACAAACACCAATTGAATCACCCAGATTAACATCAAAAGGATTCTCAGGGATCTTCTCATAACTACTGATTTGAAGTCTTACTTTACCTGACAAATCAAGTTTAGACTAAGGTAGATCCGAGCCTGACAAGCACCAAATCGGATCACCCAAGCCAGTAATTAGAAGAGTCTGGAATTGATCGATC
This sequence comes from Biscutella laevigata subsp. laevigata, assembly GCA_900406315.1. NCBI lineage: Eukaryota > Viridiplantae > Streptophyta > Magnoliopsida > Brassicales > Brassicaceae > Biscutella > Biscutella laevigata. The sequence continues at coordinate 973 of OVAU01001630.1, forward strand.
CAGCCTGACAAACAGGATCGATCAGCCCCAGTGAGGCAGACTGAATTAAATTCACTACTGGCTATTGCATTTGCTGAGCGTTGAGTGACGAACGCGAGGTGTTCAAAGAGTTAGTTCAGAATCTAATTTGTGTTCTGTAGATCCTCAATTCTTTTCTCAACCACATATTTGAATTGTTCCCGCCAAAAACACTTTTAAACCGTAGGTCTGATTGCTTGCTTATCTGATATTTACCCCCGTTGCTTTATTTACTGCTTTCATCACTTCACATTTGCCTGCTAAGTCAACCTTTCTTTATGTCTAAGCCATTTTTCAGTCTTGCCTGTCTCTTTGTGTTAGTCTTTAGTCTTTGTGCATTCAATCCCTAAGTACTACAGTTGACCGTCTGTGCACTTGCAGATAATTAGTTGCCTAGGGTAAATTCTGAGTGACATCACATCTCATAATCACTAATACTCTCTCCATATAGAACCATCCTTGAATTTATTCCGAAAAACGTGTATTATAATCACTAACACTTTTGTAATCCTGAAACCAGAGGTTTAACCACTCATGTTTAGCCCTTGGCAAAATCACATGTTTTTGGTGATCAAATTCATCTTTAAGTGATTGCCAGCTATCCAAAATATCTTCTTTCGTGATATATTTACTTCTTAAGCCATCACAAATATGGTGGCGCAAAAAATCATATATTTTGCTTTTAACTCGTTTGATGTCGTTTTCGACTTATCAAAGGTATCGCTAAGCGCATTTGCCCTTAAATAGATATTTGCATCAACTGTCCATGACATATAATTTTTTCCAGATAATTTCAGGGTATGAAACTCTAGTTTTGCGAAATTTGACATGATAACTATAATAAAATATTAAACATTATTAATATGTATACTCAATTTCAAAATATGACATTTCGTAAATAACATGCATAAATCTAAATAAATTAGACAAATTTAAGCTTTATCAGAAATATTACATTAAAAAGGATATATGGATTTTGAACGGAATAAGGGGCCGTCGAGTCGAGATTGTGAATCGTCATGATCGGAAAATGCGGGATCATGAAACGTCGGATCGGAAAACGTCGAATCGGGAAATGTCGGGACCAGAAAAGGTCGGGATCAGAAAACGTCGGGATCAGAAAAAGTCGGGATCAGAAAATGTCGAGATCAGAAATGTCGAGAGTCGCTCGTTCTGATCATGTGTTATAAAACTATTACAATATAATATATTTATGTATATATATGTATATATATATATATGTATATATGTATGTTTGTATGGAGACACTTTATGAAAAGAGAAGGATTCTCCTTTGATATGTGAATGATTTAAAAGATGGGATATGTTGTAATTGATGTGTTTTTTATCATGATTACAAATGTTACAAAACATCATATTTATAGGTGATTAGAATAAAAGAGAGAGAGTAATAGCTCAAAAAATAGATGTTTACTTCAAAATAAAATTAGTGTCATATAAAGTGACACTTCAAAACCATGTGTTGAATCTAGTGATGAATAATCACTTTTCTAAATAATTACTTTTTCATTTTATATCATCTATACTTTTGAAATAGGGTGAGTTCTCATATGAGGTATTTTTTTGTGCAAGTAATCCCCTATATATTAAAAGAGAAGCATTTTGCTTAGGTGTCGTAACCAGAAGAGTTGTAGATGACGTGTCGCAACTAGAAGAGGTTTAGTACAGAAATAATGACGTTTCACTCTCTTATGCACATTCTTAGATTAAATATAAAATATGTTTAATTTTCTTATGAAATTACAGAATAATGTCATTACCATAAATGTCAGAATACTACATATGTTACTATATTTAAATATGTAATTTTATAATCATTTCAATTCAAAAAAGAATATCTCATATGCAATTGTATCATGATTTTTATTATAATATTTTCCTACTTGTATTTATTTGATATTATTCTTATATAAAAACTGAAGTTATATATAATTCATATAACACAAATATTTAAGATTTTTTTATTTTTCTGTGCTTCGAATTTTACAAAACTAATATAAAATACCCAACTTATAAAAAATATCATAATTTTAAAAATATCTCACATCGACTAAGAAAGTAAAAGAGAATATGAATCAAGTCTAGAAATAAGTTAATATGCTCAGAATGTTGAATTACAAGTCGGAAGGTTGATTTAGTCGGCATCCAAATTATACAATTTTTGTTTGGGTTATTTAATTTGGTAGTTAAATCAAACGAGTAAATTAATAAAAATTCAATATTTCTTTTATAAAAATCAAAAAGAAATTGATTTAATATTTATAAAAATAAGAGATATTAAATATATAAAAAATATAAATATTTTATCCCACAGGGTCATAATTCTAGTTGTGCGTACTATATGAGCATTTTTTGGCAATGTTAAAAATCTAGAAATCCGAAAGACCCTACACTCGTAACTTTCTTTATTACTTTATCGTTAGATAGAAGCTTAATTGTAATTTTTTTTTTGTCCGCCTTAATATAATACGTATCACGATCTACACCACAGGGGTGGGATTACATTTTTATAACAACAATCTTTGCGCGTTCGTGATCCATTTGCTAACATATCCGAATGACCGTTCTTCAGTCGTGGTGCAAATATGAAAGAACAGGATTTTAACAGTTGCCTTTGATCGTGGATCCTCGAAGAGTATGAGTCGAAGGCTGGCCAATCTAGGGGTTTGGATATGAGACCTAGGAGTTCCATCGAGTCTTTGGTGAACACCACATCCTTTCTGTTATGTTGCACCATGCATTCCATGAGACCTAATAAATTGTAATTATGTTCTCCAATTTTCAATTTTATTTTGATCTAAATATTTATTAATTACATATGATTTATGATTTAATGTTTGAGTTTAGAGTTTAGAATATATGATTTAATGTTTAAATTTTTGAGTTTACAATGACTTTTGGTTTAGAATATATGATTTAGAGTTTTGGAGTTTTATGTTAAGAATTTTGGAGTTTTGGGTTTTAGAGTTTAGGATTTAGAATATATAATTTATAGTTTTGAATTTTGGTTGTTTAATTAGTTTTTAGTATAGAGTGTAGAGTTAATCGTAAGAGTTTAAAAATTTAGAGTTTAGGGTTTAAAATATATGATTTAGAGTTTAGAGTTTAAAGATTTGAGTTTAGAGTTTAAAGATTGAAAATATATTTAAACATTTGGAAAAAATACTGTATTTGAATCTTCATTATCGTTTTCCACATTACCAAAATATAAGTCTTTAATATATAGCATAGATTGTATGAATAGATTATGTAATTGCAATATAAAACTATTGTTAAATGTTTTTATAACCACAAATGAATATTGAAACCTTGTAGTGCTATATAATTTTATATAATGTTTTTACAACTTTAAATCAATTTATTGAAACCTTATACCCTGAATTTGTCATAATCGGTCAAAACCCGTCAAAAACTTTTTACGGATTTCGACGGACAAATGAACTATTTCCAACGGTAACACTGACTATCAAAATCCGTCAAGATTTTTTGACTGATTGATTTCGTCAAACGATTTTCGTCAAAATCCATCAAAAATATTTTGACGGATTTTGACGGACAATTGATATGTCAACTGCCTGTCAAAATCTGTCAAGATTTATTGACGGTTTGAGTTCGTCAAAAGATGTCCGTCAAAATTCTTCAAAATTATTTGACGGATTTCGACGAACAATTGAATTATTTCCAACGGTAAAGAGGGTTGTCAAAATCCGTCAAAATATTTTGACGGATCCAGTTCGTCAAGATCCGTCAAATGGATTCCGTCAAAATCTATCAACAATTTTTTATAGATTTTGTCTCGTCATTGACCGTCAAAAATTATTGGGTTTTGACAGATTTTTGACAAACTTAGTTTTGTCAAAAATTTGTCATTTTCCGTCAAAATTTTTGACAGAAAATTTTTCCTCAAAAATAACCGTCAAAAATAGTCATGTTTTCTTGTAGTGATGTTTAATCGGTTTTATGATTTTAATCAGATTATTATCTCTTCTTAATCATCACGTTTAATCGGTTTCTTAAAAACTGAAATATGAGAGATTCTGTTAAAATCTATGTATTATGAAACTCTTGTGTATAACAAACTAAGGAGGGGGGTGTTGCAAGAGGATTGTGTTAAACTCTATGTATAACAAACTCGATGAATTTATAGGATTAGATGATTGTGTTAAACTGTGTAGTTGTTATTCAATTGAATCTCATGTGATCCCAACATTATTTCAGATTCAAGGAGGCAATCAGCTTCTCAAGTGCTTATTTGGCAACATTAGAGAACAATATTCCAGATGCTGTTAAGAAGCTAGACTGTGCCAATGAAAAAACTGCAAAGGAATTCAAGGTACGAATCTTTTGTTACTGATTTTGATAACAAAAGGATCCATGTTCTTGAGTTGTATTGTTCTTTGAGATTTGCAGTGTGAGGTTGAGATATTGAGTAAGATCCAGCATCCAAATATAATATCCCTCTTGGGTTATAGCACAAACGAAACCACTAGATTCATAGTCTATGAACTGATGTCAAACGTTTCTCTAGAATCTCACTTGCACGGTACAGAAAACCGATTTACATATTCTTGTTCTAAGTTGTGAGCACGAAAACTTGAAGTTCTTATGTTCAAGTACTTGTTTCTCAGGATCTTCTAAAGGTTCGGCAATCACATGGCCAATGAGGATGAAGATTTCTCTTGATGTAACAACGTAAATGTGTGATTTCTCATGTTTTAATCTCACAAGGCTTCACAAGTCTTATGATTGTGTTGTAATGTCCAATTAGGGGATTAAAGTATTTGCATGAACATTGCCATCCAGCAATCATTCACAGAGACATGAAATCATCCAACATATCTTCAATTCCATGGTGAATTGGGCTTTTCAACATTATCTCATTTTGTATTTTTTTTTATATATTTTTATGGCATGTTTATTTATATTTCTATATTAATAAATAATTTATTAGTTTATAAATTAAATAAATGACATTTTCCTTCATATATTCACTAGTAAAAAAAACTGTATAGCCACGAAAAATTTCGTGGGAATGGCCTGTTTTTTCGTGGCTATACCAGCTTTCCCACGAAATTGCTACGAAAGATGAATCTTGGGTATAGTGTCGTGGGTATCGGCGATTCGTGGCAAATTCGTGGCATTTTGCCACGAAATAGCTAGGAAAATATTGGTGGGTTTTCCTGGTAACTATAGCCACGAATTTTATTCGTGGGTATTAGCCACGAATATTTCTTGAGTATTTCGTGGGAAATTCCCACGCAATTTTCTTGAGTATTTCGTGGGTAATTCCCACGAAAGTTTCTTGGCTAATTCGTGGGAAGTAGCCACGAATCGGTTATGGGTAATTCGTGGGGAATACCCACGTTATCGTGTTGGTTATTTCGTGGGCATTTGCCACGAATATATTTATAGCTAGGTCGTGGGAAATTCCCTAGGAATTATTTAGTGGTTTTTCCTGGCTACTTTTACCACGATCCATTCGTGGTTTATTCGTGGGAATATTACCACGAAAGTTTGACATATTTTTGTATATAAACCGTGGCAAGTACCCACGAAATTTTCGTGGCTAAGTACTTCTATTTTACCACGAAAGCCATTACTGATTTTCGTGGGTATCCTTGTTTTAAACCTGATTATTTTTCTTTTCTGGTCAACTATTTAAAACCTGATTAATAAAAGAAACAAAAACTTAACGCAAACTTTAATAGCATTACAAAAAGTGTTATAGGGTCAGAGTACACAACCGAACAAAAGTGAAACAAACAAAAGAGAAACAAACAGATTCAAAGTACATTATCTTGAAGAGAATTCACCCACTCTTCAAGATTAACATGTCCCGGAGGATGTTGTGGAGTGGTCGAGGTTCGAACAGACTCAGATGAGGGGATTGGTCGGTGAACTGCACCGTCTTGGTTAATACCGAGAAGGCGGAGGATTGCCGTCATACCATTTTTGACATCAGACATATCCTGCTTCAAACTCTTGACCGTGTTCTACACCTCCGTAATGCGCATCTCCGCGTCAAGACTTCGAGGTAATGAAGGTCGCTGCTCTGGGAGTACATCTATATCTTGGACACTCCCTAAGCCATAGTGACGTCCGTTTCTAGGCTTAACAACCTGAAAAATGAAAGAAACAATCACCAATCAATATCAAATCACTATGCATGAAAAACATTACCAATCAATATGAAATCATTATGCATGAAACATCAAGAATATCACAGATAATTTTGTATTATGCATGAATACCATTATCATTAAGCATAAAACAGTAAGTAGCTCATATCACAGATCATTATGCATGAAACATGAATACCAATATCATGAAGCATAAAACAGTAAGTATAAAATATCACAGATCATTATGCATGAAACATGAATACCAATATCATTAAGCATTTAAAAAAGTTTAAGTAACATGAATAACAATATCACAGTAAGTAGGTCATATCTAAAACATTTAAAAAAGTTCAAGAAACATGAGAATTAAGTTCATATCAATATCAATATGCATGGTAATGAAGATCATAGCTAATCAGTTAGAAAACCATATACATGATAATCAAAACTGTAAAACAAAATCTGAAATTATGAAAATACTTCAAGTATGCAACTTAAATTAGATGATATCAGAAACAAAAACTTACTTCTAAATAGGTCTTGTTCAGATTATGGCCTGAAGGAATGGACGTCACTGACCCGGGAGATGTGTCTGTGGGTGAGTTTTGGGCAGCTAACTCCACCTGGGAAAGTATAGTTTCCGCTCGAGGGTATACAAAGCTTCCATCCTTCCGAGTGTGCGTCTTACGAACAACCTCCGTAAACGGTACTCGTTCATCACGCCCAGATTCAAGCCTCTACCAAACAGGAAAGAAACATTAGCATATAAATATGAAAACTAGACATTGCAAAATGTATGAAACGAAAATCATACCATTTTATACTCGATGCTGGCAAAAGAAGCAGAACCAGCTGAATGCTTATGCATGGGGAACCCACCAGCCTCAGATTTCCAGTTCTCAGCATTGGTCCGGTTTTTCTTCAATGCTGAATCAGTAGACCACTTCAGCATCATCTCATCCCACTGGTCCTTAGTAACATAACCAGGTTGTTTTCCCTCCCGCTTCTTTGAGCTGATGCGTTCAGAAATGCACTGCATACACTCTTGTTTCCATTTAGCATACACCTGTTCGTGGTGCTTCGGATCCCAATAATAATTTTGCTACAAAGAACAAGTAGAGTAATTAGTACTTGTTATACATTACAAATAAAATTCTAAGCATAAGATTAAGAAAAACTTACCACAAAATCCTGCCACCATTTATCCTTCTTTTCCTGTGGAACATGTGACCAATTCCAGCAGGGATCCTGAAGTTGTTCTGCCAAACAGTACACACATACTTGTTGACAAAGGGATCAATCTTAAACCACAATGCACCATTCAGCTTGTCCGGATGGAGATGAGTTTGGTTCATCCGTGAAGGTGTGTTCAGCAGTTCATTGACACTCACACTGGTTGAACTCTCCCCTATGCTAGCTGTCGTCATGGCAAGGGAAGATGTCGCCATGGCTGTTGCTCCAGGAGGCACGGTAGAAGGGAGTTGAGGGAGTTGTGTGGGAACAAACGACGCTCAACTTCGTGGAGGCATACCTGATCAAAATGACAAAGACATAATCAAAATGACAAAGACTTAATCAAAGAACAAGACAGATGCAAAGACTATATTCCTAACTGGGCCTAACCTAAAGCCCACAGGCCCACAACAGTTTAGGGTTGAGACGTATACCTCTTCGATGGTGTGGAAGCGTGACGGCGTGGAGGCGAGGAGGCGTGACGGCGTGAAGAGAAAGGCTCCGTCACGGAGTTGAGGTAACAAAGGCGTGACGGCGTGGAGGTAAAGAAATGGCGCCGTGAACTGGAGCAAGACGCGGCGAGAGAAATGGAGAAGAGAGAAACGGAGAAGAGAGAAACGGAGAAGAGAGATCCGGAGAAGAGAGAAACGGAGAAGAGAGACGGTGAAGAGAGAAACAGAGAAGAGAGGAGCGTCAGAGAAGAGAAAGGTGGAGACGGGCGGCGTCTCACCGGAGAAAAGAGAGGCGGAGAAGAGAAAGTTCTCTCGGCGGCGAGAGAGATAAAGAGAAGAAAGTGAAATGAGTTAGATTTAGGGTTTCCAACACTTAGAGAATTTTTTAGTTTTTGATTTTAGAATGTACCCACGACTAACTCCTAGGTAATTTGTGGGTAAGTGAAATGGATATGGGCCTAAAAGTGTTCCATCCCAAACGGTTTAACAAACTAGCCACGAATTCAACTCGTGGCTAATTCGTGGGTACAGTTAAATAATGATTTTGGACAATTTCTTTAGATAATATATGTAAATATTATATACATATTAATATATAATAAATTAGAAAATACTAGACTTAAGTTCAAATAATACACAACATTATATAAATATTTTAAAACATATGAACTAAATATTTTAAAACATATAAACTACATCATTAAATCTGAATCGGAATCATAATCGAAAGTTGGAGTAGTGTCTTAGAGTTCATTGTCTGAGACGTGCACGATATCGGTATCAAAATCCGAAACATCTTCTATAGCCCGAGTTTGAACGGCTATCGTATCACTAGGTATCACGAAATGATTGTACCCATCATCATCCTATAACGCCGTTTGTGCATCTTCTGTTGTTTCTCTAAGTCCTCTTGGTGTTACTTTGACACAAGCNTATAAACTACATCATTAAATCTGAATCGGAATCATAATCGAAAGTTGGAGTAGTGTCTTAGAGTTCATTGTCTGAGACGTGCACGATATCGGTATCAAAATCCGAAACATCTTCTATAGCCCGAGTTTGAACGGCTATCGTATCACTAGGTATCACGAAATGATTGTACCCATCATCATCCTATAACGCCGTTTGTGCATCTTCTGTTGTTTCTCTAAGTCCTCTTGGTGTTACTTTGACACAAGCACACCAATCTTCAACTCTTGTTTGGCGTATTCGTGGATATGGGATGTAACACACTTGATCGCATTGACTCGCTAATACAAACAGATCATATTTTTCGTATCTTCTACGCGGTGCGACATCGACGAGACCCGACGGATGTCTCCGCATACCACGAGTTGATGTTGTATCAAACCACCGACATTTGAAAACCATGACCTTCAATTTAACTGCACCATGAAACTCGATCATCATTATTTCTTCAATTAAGCCATAGTAATCACCCATTGTGGTTCCGCGTACACAAACATTTCGTGGGGAAATTTGTGGGTAACTAATGAGAATTAAAGCATGGCAGCTCGTTCAATTCAATTAATTTGATACTTAAATTCCCACGAAGTAAAATTCATGGGAAACTTTGTGGGTAAAGTTTATATCCGTACAAACTTTCGGCTGAAAAATAGCTTTTTATTAATTAAGGAGTACCCACGAGGTGTTTTAGTGGAAAATTTCGTGGGAAAATTGCAATTTCCATTAATTACATCGATTAAATATGATTTTGATTGATGTTACCGTACCCACGAACCGAAATTTCGTGGGAATAGAAGTGGTTAGCATTAATATAAGCGTGTGATATTAATTGTGATTGATGGAAACGTACCCACGAACGGTTGGCCTGGTAAATTCGTGGGTATAGTTTCCCATGAATGGGATTCGTGGGAAATGTGTGGGAATAATAGCTAGGAAATAATTTGTGGGTATGGTCGTGGCAATTTCCCACGAAATTGCCACAAAATATCGCGTGGCAAAGTACCCACGAATTATATGTGGCTATTTCGTGGCAAAGTTTCCCACGATTTCTTTCGTGGGTAAGTCGTGGTTATTGGCCACGAATTGCCACAAATTTACCACAATTTTTGTAAGCTCTGGATTCGTGGGTTGAGTTTTTAGCCACGAAATTTTTCGTGGGAAATTCGTGGCTATAAAAACTTTTTTTACTAGTGATTTTTTTACTAGTGATTCTAATTTACAAAATAATATTATTTTAGTCCTAAGAACCACAATCAAGTTCTAGCATTTTAGAACTCTTTTTGGATTCAGATTTTAAAGTTTCTTAATTTGGATCTTAACTTCATTAACCATTATTTAATTCATTAAGATCCCTGATTAAGTATCTAGCAATGTGGATGGTCTTATACTTGTCTATAAAATTTTATTTTACCATAAAAGTTTAACCAAAAACTGACACGTGTAAACCATTGTATGGCTGGTAATCTACAAATGTTATCTTTATAGATTTTCTTACGTCCAAGTTGAAATGCGTATAAGATAATAAAGATGTATAGTTGTGTTAAATGTTAATTATCTGTCTAATAATTTGGTCTAAAGTTGAAGGAGAAGAGGATAAGGCTAAGAGCTCAGTTTTGTATTGAATCTCAAAGAAGAGATACATATTTTCGTGATCTTGCGTTATGTTATACCTCTAGTTTTTTGTTTTGTTTCTCATTTGTTACGTTTTCATATAAACTAAAGAAGATCGATGGAGAACATTAACAACGACGAAGTCATGCGATACCACCAATCGCCTCAGAAGGAGACAACATTTGATTACCTCATGCAGAAAGAGAAGCAGCAGCTACAGAACTTATGGTCGGAGCAGATGCAAGAGATTCAAGGCATGAAGGATTTCAAGACTCATCAGAAGTTTCCTTTGACTCGGATTAAGAAAATCATGAAGTATGACCCCGATGTGAAGATGATCGCCGCAGAGGCTCCACTCTTGTTGGCCAAGGCCTGCGAGATGTTCCTCGAACTCACCATGCGATCATGGCTCCACACCGAGGAGAACAATCGCCGAATGTTCCTCAGGTCTGACGTAGCTGCCGCTATTTCTCGCACTCTCCCCTTCGATTTCCTTGTCGCTATTGTGACCAAAGAGGAGTCTCTCGGCACTGATCAGGGCTTCAAAGCCGAACCTCGTCCTCCCGACGGTGGAGTGCCATGTAATTATCCATCGGGAATGGTGATTGGAACTCCGGTGGTTGATGGAAATGTAATGAATTCTACACAGCCACAGCAAGGATACTGGCCAGGTGCTTGGACGGCGGCGGCTGATGAGGCTGGGCCATCTGGAGGAAACGGCGGTGGGAAATGAAAGTGTTTGAGATTGGGTTTTAGGGTTTATAATCATTTGTCTTCTAAAAAGTGTAAGAGTAAGATTCTGGTTTTATTTTAATAAATATTTTTTTTTCCTTTAAATTATTAGTATAAGCATATGAATATTTGCAAAATCTTTGCAAACATATATTACAAACGAGAAAACAACAGGAGAAAATAAAAGTTTGAAGATTAGGTTTTAGGTTTGTATGGGCCATTCGAGAAAGAAAATTATATGGAAGACAGTGATGTTATGTAATGTAATAAAAATATATGTATATAGTTCTTCTCGGGAAGACAATTATTTATATGAATTGACAATAATATGATTGGAGAAGAGTCATAGATATATAGTATAAGCTCCTATATTGAAAATTTTCACCAATCTATATTTTCTAAGATGGCATTATCATTAGTTGAAGTGAGCTTAACTACGACCATGAATTTGTTCATATATCTCCTTAGAAAATAATTGAAACATATCTAGAGTGAATATAATTGAATCCATTATGAACATTTTACATTCAAATAATTTTAATTCTCAGTACAAAATATAATAATAAATTTCAGTTTAGGGAATTTATACATGTTCATTCCTTAATCTTCTATTATATTAAAACATAATTTATCTATCTAAAATTTCATAATGAACCATTTTATTTATGACTAAGTAAATATTTCATTACAAAAAAATATTTTTCTACAATAACATATAAATATTTTTACAGAATTATTCAATAATTTAATAACTATAAACCAATAAATATTCTAAAAAAATATTATTTATACTCACATTTTCATTAATAGTGTATTTGGATTTTTTTTTTAACATTAAAAGTTAAATTCAGATTCATCTTAATAATTACGTAAAAACAGAAAATCTATATTTAAAAAGGAAATCCTATATTAATTCAAATTCATAATCACGTAAAAACAGCAAGTATATGTTTAAATGAATTTTTGAAGAAACATTTAATAATTTAATATTTATGGAGATTTTAAAACGATTAGGTTAAAGAAATATTGAAATATTATTTATATTCATCTTCTCATTAATCATTTATTGTATATTCAGATTAATATATCATATTATATAATTTAAAGGTTAATTTTAAAATATAATATCCGCACTCGACGTGTGATCAACTCTAATTCTCATTATAAACCTTAGAAACATAATTGAAGATCCAAATATATTTCATATTGATTTACAAGCAATTTATATGTTGGAATACGGTATTTAATTACATCAAATTTTTATAATTCTCCTAATTTACCATAGCTGAGTAGGAAGTTAATATAATTTTATCTAAAGAAAAAAATAACTGAAATTTTAAATAAATTTTATGTGATCAAATCATTTGATCAAAAAATAGAAATTGAAAACTTATTCTTCCAAATTTTAAGTTTTTAATTTCTTTTCTTCATAAACTTTGTGATGGAAAAGTTGTTGGTATTTTTTTTAACAAGAGGTACGAAGAAACTTAATAAAAAATGTTATTTGGTCTACCATATATCAATCAAAATCTTCTAGGGACTTTCTTGGGTTTTTAGTACATCTTTGTAGTTACATCAGTTTAAGTGAAAATTAAGTACAATCATATGCATATTTCGGTGTGAAATTAAACACTTTTTTCTTCTCATCTAATATTATTGCAAAACCATAAAGATGTCAAGTAGGATACAATGATGAGATATTAAGAAAGTGGATAGAATCTTGCGAGCTAAAGTCACTAATATAAAAAAAAATTTGCTAGCTAGAACTGCTACATAATTTATTATCGAAATCAGATATACACCGAAAACAAAAGTCCAAACACACGGTCAAACAAACTACAACCAAAAAAAAAAAATCGAAAGATACTCAAAGAAACTAAACAAAACCAAAAGTTATAGCAAGAATCTAAAGGCTAACTAGGGAGATGATGGTTAGGATGATGAGGATGCAAACTAGAATGATAGACCATGATGCCACTTATTGAGGAGAGCGCGAACGGTTGAGGCCAATGTTCTAAAAATCGGTCTAGGCGGCGACTAGGCGCCCGATTAGACGGTCATCAGCCTATGACCGAAACGATTNATTAGACGGTCATCAGCCTATGACCGAAACGATTTTGCTAAAATCGG
>OVAU01001631.1:0-14169 GCA_900406315.1 Biscutella laevigata subsp. laevigata
CAATATGGAGAGAGCTAACTCTCTCATTATATATTAGATGATTTATTACTTCAGAATAATTAAGATTGTTTATCTCGAAATATTTAATATGATATACCATGTATGTAAAACAATTTTACCGTTTCGATAGTGCCATTTTCTTCCGTGCCCCTATTTCTCTTCCTCAAATCTCTTATCTCCTTTCTTATTCTTTTATGCAACTTTTTTAAAAAATATTTTGGTTAAAAACCAAACTTCTAAACCAAACTTCCCTCCCTTCAAAACTAAACCTTAAGCTTAGATTAGTGAAACCATGGAAAAATATTTAACTTCCATAACCTTAAAATTCGAAAAAAATATATTTTAAAATCGTTTTTATCATATTTTGATGATTTCTGCAAAAAAAATTAGATTTTTTTTTAGATTTTTGAAATAATTTTATAAAATCCGTTAAATTAAATAAAAATATTCGTGGAAGCAGTTAAAAAAAATAATTTTATATGGCGTATAAAATTAAAAGATCAAAGTGGGGACAATAGAGATTGAGGAATGATAAATAGAGGTTCTGGGAGATTGAGGATATTACCCGCATTCTATATTGGCTATTTTGTTTTCAAAATATAATTTTATTATCTTTTAGTTTTTTAATTTTTTGATTTCATTATATTTTTTGTTTTTAGTTTATTATATTTTAATATTAAAAGTGTGATATTCAATAAATATTAATGAATAAATTTGTAAATGTTATATAATTTTAGAATATTATATTTTGTATTCAGTAATAATATTAATCGATCATCTAATATATAATAAGAGAGTTAGCTCTCACCATATTTTGCCACATCATCTTTCATTAATTAATTCTATTAGATACAATAATTATAATTATATTATATAATAATATGAAATCTAAAAAAAATCCATTGGATCATGTGGTAAAGTATGTGTTCTGCTATTAAGGTCTTGAGTTCGATTCTCTTTTTTCACACTTTTATCTTAATTTAAATTTTTATCAAAACGATGTTATTTATACACAGATATATACATATTTTAAACTCATTATACGGTTGAATTTTTTGATAAAGTTTTATCATTAATTTTTTTTATCAAAACGACGTTGTTTATACACAGAGATATACATATTTTAAACTCATTATACAATTGAATGTTTTGATAAAGTTTTATCATTAAAAAATGAAAAGAACAGGTAGAACAATAAAAATGAATATACAAATGAATATTAAAATCTAAATAAATAAAAAATATTTAAAATAGAGAAAATTTGATAATAAAAAGTAGATAACAATAGAAATATTTTTTACAAAAATTAAAAATATAAAAAAATTATTACAATATTGATAAACCATTATTAGATAGATTTAAAAAAAATTATATAAAAAAATTAATAATAGTTTATTAATCAAATACCCGCGTATTACGCGGGTTCTCTCCTAGTATCTGTAATTTAAACGTTGAATCCAGAGAATAATTGTACTTGTGTGTGAACATATTGGACCTAACATTGTCCTCATATTTTTACCCTATATGACTATTTAAACATACATTTATTTTATATAATAACAATAATGTAATGTTATACAAGTTTACGTTTTTTTTATAAATATACTTTTGAAATAATATTATTGAGATGTTAAGAATTATTTTATATATTAACAAATTCAAATTTATGTTTTTTTAAAAAATTTGTTACATTCATCTTAGAAAAATTATGAAATGTCAATTTAAAATATATCTATATATATAATTAAAATTCTGTCCTTAATATTTTTTTTTTAAGTTGATAATTTCCGATAACGTATAATATAATTTCTAATGTTGTTAAATTCATATTTATAAATGTACTTCTTTTGTCGCATAAAGATAAGTATATAATCTTAATTATTAGCCGATACAAAGCTATATGATAGCATCCGGTATATTTGCGGGCTTACTCCATCTTCGTGTTCGTTCGCTTCAATTAGATGTCCGACTAAGGTCTATATGACATGACTGTGGGTAGAAGATTCCTTCTCCTTCTCCTTCCCCTTCTTTAAACTCCGTATCAATTTTGGGTTGAGGTAGATAATTATTATTGATGAGCATGATTCATGTAGAATTTATCATTGTCTTAAGATTAATAATAAAATTGATCTATAAATAAATGAGTTGCACATAAAATTAAAATGGTAAATGTTTGTATTGTGCATAAAATCGTTTCTAAATTTATCTAGCATAATCATGTGTGCTGCATGAATTTGTATATGTTTGCCATGATTGATATTATCAGTTTAATGAACAAGTTAATATATATTTTGATAATAATATCCATATTAGAAAATAGAAGTTTGCGTTATCTCCAAACGGGATTTGTTAAAATTAATATTGATGATAAAAGATCAAATATTAGCTATAGAAAATCTGGTTTTATATTTATGTCAAATAAATATATGATTTATTATATACATATATAATCATTTGATGTTTTGAATTTCAAAGAGTAAGACGCGCTGATTTGAGCAATTATTAAGTTTTAAGAAAAACTATACATTTTCCAAAGGTTGTAGTTCATCAATTTTGTTTACATTTTTATGTATATGTCATGGTTTCAATGATTAAAATAAAGCATTATAGTCATTAGGCCATTGGCTCTTTTTATAATATAAATATTACATACGTAAAATGTTATGAAAGACAACTTCATTTATGCAAATAATTTTATAGTGTTGAATCCAATGTGATAATTCTTCATGATTTTAAATTCATAAATACTTATATCTTATTTAGTTGCTTAATATAGTTTATTTGTACGAATTTTGTTCTGGTGTAAACAAATTTTCAATAAGCATTTAGTTTGAACTGATCAGATCGTGAATGTCAAAACAATCTATTGTTAAACTTGTTTGATCTTGTGTGTAAGCTCTTGATATCTTCTTTCATCTTCATTTTCATCTTCGTTTTCTCGCGAAGGTATTCATCTTGTTTTGTTTAGTTTCTTAATTATTTATTTGAGGAAGTTATGTTATTTTTGTTGGTAATAGTTTATGAAAATTGAGAGATTTTGTTAAAACGCTAATGCTGATTTGGTGAATAAATAGTCCATAGAAAGTGAAAGTTTTTTTAAAACGATACAATTTTTTAATTGGGAAAATTATACTAATTTTTGTATAATTCTCTACGAAAACAGAGACTTTTTAAAACTTTAGAATTTGTATTTGGGGAATCATGCTAATTTTTTGGATAATACTTAATGAAAATTGAGAGATTTTGTAAAATGGTATAATTATTTATTTGAGGAAGGGTGTTGGGAGGAAATTATGTTAATTTTGTGAGGTTAATAGTTAATGAAAATTGAAAAGTTTTTATGTTCGTTTAGTAGATAATCCCCAAAAACTTACAGAAAATGAACTCAATTTAGAAAGTTTTACAGACAAAATCTCTACCAAAAAATTTAAACAAGACAAAAACTCTCAAAGAAAAGTGTCGGTTCCATAGAAGATCTGCAAAAAGAAGAGACTCACGAAAATAGACAAAAAAAAGCTTAAAAACAAACAAAAAAATGAAACTGGACTATCGTCTCGCAGCAGAAGCACAAAGATGATATACATTTTGTCCTGTTTCTTCTTCAGGATTTCATTTCACAAATATGATATTTTCTGCAGCTTTATAATGTTAACAGATTTGGCTGCTGGAGAAGCTTCCTTTATTCACAGTGAATCCGCAAATGGCTTGAGGAAGAGTTGATATTAGTGAGAAAGAATTTCCAAGAGACGAGATTGAGCATCTGGTGGAGTATCTCTTCCCGGAACATTGATCTTTAGAAGATTTGAATACCTACAACAACACAAATAATTTGATCTCAGTTAACTCTTGTGTTTATTTAAATTAAAAAAGGAAACAAAGTTTGAGAAGCAGACTCTGTGGGTGTAAACATTTGGTCGTGTTCTGCTATAAATGCCAGCAACGCCTGCAATAAAATATTGGTTAAAGATTTGAGTCGAAGACATTACTAGTCCCGGATATTCGATTCAGTACATTCAGTATTCGAATATTTTGGATATTTTTGTGTGTGGCTAACCTCGAATGGCATGTTTAATAGTTCAAAATAAGTACGGACACGATCTAAATTCTGTTGTACGGTTTCACCATCGATATATGGAATAGCTGCCATGGCCTGCGATATACATACACACACAAATGAAGACAGTGAATGTTATTGCAGTTGCTTAAACATTGTGAGCACAACACCTAAACGCGACTGATCATTTTTACCTGTTCCACTGCAATAGTGTTTCGACATATTTGTTGAACCCCGAAAAGATTGATGGATCTCATGTCAGCCAAAGCCTTAAGAAATTCAGAATAAGAGAGAGACTCACGGTTTAGAAGATTTGGATATCGAATAGTGTATGGTTTATTGAAATTTGAACTAGAAATGCCACAAATCTTATAGATTCCATTACAGTGAAAGAATAAAAAGGATTCAAAGATTCAAAAGAATAGGTGTACCTTAATGGAAGCATTTGCTGCAACTCCACAAACGCCACCAAAAACATAGTTGCGCTTCTCACCCGAGATGAAAGGCGCCATTCCTTCGTCCCTTCGTGTTATCTGTTAGAAAAAAAGGAAGCGTTACCAACTTGGTGCATATATATAGGGTTGAAAAGCTTATCATCTCGCAAAACCAATTAAAACACAGCAATAAATTAAAGAGATTCTCTCAGCAGAATTGACACAGAGTATTTGATGGCTATGAAACTAAACAAGGCTTATAAAAGTTTGTTGCTGGAATTTATTTTGTTTTATTAAGTAAATTGATATAATCATATAACTAACCTGTGAAGTAAGAGAAATTATAAAGTCATCTGGCTCTTCGGCGTCCTCATCCTCCAAGTATTCCCTATTCGTCATTTCCTTTACAACACCATAGTATTTCGTAAGTTTTACATGCCACAGATTGAATTTCTCATAGTCATGCCACCTTACTAGCAAACGGAAAATCGATCACATACCTGAAGATGAAAGACTGTTTCCAATTGCATTTCAACACGAAGAACCTTTAAGCAATCAGTCGCAAGTTTTCTGTACTCATCAGCAAATGATGCCAGATTCCTTGGAGAAGCTGCTTGATTCCTGCTATTACCTTCAGCTTGACTTGCTGCACGAGGAACTGCTTGTCCAAGCCTAAAGATTTTGGGAATACAAAATTTGAAAAGAGTACTCATTTGCTTGCTGCTTAGGGACCAACACATGGTGAGCACGATAGAAAGAGTAAGTAAACATTCATGAGACACCCATCGAACCATGCAAGCTTCTTTTTTACATTGAACGCAAAGGTTTCTCGGTTTCTCTAAGATTGAGCTGGAAAAGATAGCAATCAATCTAGTTAAATCTCTTAGCTATCGCTTTTTACTATGTGTGTTCTTTTTTCCTCATCTTCCATAAAATCATGGAACTTGCCATTTTTTTCCTTGTCTCCTGATAACATCTAAGATGTACCAAGAGTTGAGGAACAAGACATGACTTGAAGAGGCATGCATAAAAAGTTTGATCCGAAGAACTCACCTCTCAATAGAGTCTGCCACGTATTCAAGCGAGTCACTTAGAGAGGCTAACAAAATCAGTTTGTTGTCATCACGAATTAGATTATCCTGTAAGAAAAAGACTTGGTTAAATGATCTTCACCAAGTGAATTCTTATTATCATAAGTTTCAGACAACACATGAAATTTACCTGCTTGATAGGTCGCAAACTCAGGAGCAGTTCACTGAGTTCTACTTCGGTGCCAATAGCCTCAGAGTTCGAAACAGCCTGACCAAGCGGAGATGGCAGGCAAGCACTTGCTGCATCACGTCGCATCAATTTCTCAATATCATGCCTCCCAATGAGCATATAACTGAGCTTCTCTAGAACAGCCTGGTATATTAACAATGGAACTTATGCTCAGAAAACTATGTAGCAAGGAAGAAATATAATCACTTTACATTTAAGGACATTTAAGAGGCATTGGACTGGTAAGAAAATGGGTAAATAGCAATGCAAATGTTTATGAAAGATGGGAACAAAATGCATATAAGATTCGTGAGCTCAATGTTTCCACCTCTCTCAGAGTCATACTTTCGCAGGATTGTTGCTATTAGGCATTGAATGCCAAGTTGTGCTACATGGATTCTCATAGGCTGGTAAAATAACATACACTTGCACTGTAGGCTACACAAGAAAATACCAAAAGCCTAAAGCAGAATACACTTACTACTTAATTTAAGTAGGTCTAGTTTCACGTAGCTAAAACAGAACTCTAGCTGGCTTCACGATATTCACCATTTTCATTAATCTTGAGCAACACCTCAATCATTGCAAACTCTACGTCCACAGACATATCATCTAATTCATACACCTCTAATAATATCACAGGACGCTGCTACTTTTTTGGTAAGATTTTATGCTATAGGTTAAAAGCCCTAAATGAGATGTCAAACATATAACGTAGATTAGAAGAGTCAAAGGAAGAGGACAGTGAAAGAGAAACGAGGAAGATCCATACCTCCATGTATGATGTTCGACATCTCTCGAATGTTCTCTCAAGAAAAGTCTGAACATACTTCACTAGATCAGTAGCAAATTTAGGCATGGCATGAGCCCAACCAAGAACCTAGACGAAGTGAAGATCAAGAAATTTCATCAAAACAGAAATATCTTGAAACCACACAAAAGGATTCAATGATGAATTGGAAGAAACCAATACATCAAGGAAGATTAAAATGTGAAAGCAACCTAGTTTAGCTTGCAGTTTAAAACATAGACACTTGCCTCTTTTGCAAGGAGATCTATTGCCAAAAGGCCTTGTAAGATAGGTCGGCCCTTTTCTACGGTGGGGCTGTAAGTAGCAGTTGTATGTGCACGGGGTCGAAATGCAGCGGGACCTGCAAAATGGTTTTGAGAATCATGGTTTCTAACCTTGAATCTATGCAGAATACACACTTGACTATTGGTACTTCATTTACATAAACTATTGAAATGTAAATATTTTTCAATAAAATCTTTGAAGATATATGCATCAATTTCTCATAGATGCTTGAATTTTTCATAAATCTGCTACCCCGTATTGGCTGACCAATTCAACTAATTTTGCAGGTAAAATGCTTCTATCACCACCTTGGGATGGTAAAATTCCAAGTGTTTGAAGCCCAAATGCATACCTTTAGAGAAGAATTACCCTGAAAATAGCAACAAAACCTCAATAATCATATCTTCATAGTAGTCTATGGAACTTACTTGATATAGCCTGCTGGACGCCTTTCCTGTAGTCTACAAACATTGTCGGTAACAGGTGGTCCTTCACAAAGTTCTCAGTGAATGTAAGCAATCCATCATTCCTGCATAAATTATTGATATCGACGGTATTTGGTAACTTCTCAAGCAGTTGAGAAAACAATAATTTCAACTTTCATTTTGGAAAATGAGCAAGGTATTAGCTTTGCCAGGATGCCAGCCTGCAAAGACAGGTGGAAAATTTTGAACTTACACAAGCTGGGAATGCTTTTTGGGCAACATTGAAGTGATTTTATCTGTAAACTGCAAGATGCATAAAATCATAAGTTACCAAAAAACTGTTCACATTAAATGAAAAAGCTGTAGATGAACAGAACCAAAACCTGAAGGACAGGCCGGTAAATAGATGCAGCTAGATATATCCCTTGTTCAGGCAAAACTGCTGCAGATCCATAACCTTCCTGTGATGCATTTGGAGCCCTCCTTCCCCAGCCTTGACGCATGAGATCAGCTCCTGCTGGCAGCAGATAACGTCATTAAGTCCACCAAAGGCATTATAACTAAAGAAAAGTTAGAACAGTATATTAATACCTTGATTAGAAATCGATACAGTTACATCTGTAAACCGGAAGGTGAATGCTAGCCCATCTTCAGGTGCATCCCTGCAGTCCAACATCATTGATCAAGCAACATTTGAACTATTTCTTATATTGACATCTAAAGGATAGTTTATCCTAAACCCGCTGACAGGCTAATGACCCAGAAAACAAAAACTGTAAATCGGTGTTATATTCACCAGAGGTCCAATTTAAGAACCTAATGGCAACTCTTCATACTTAGTTTCGTAAAACCTTCTTGTTAGATCATCAGACATCCTATATTTTCTAAAGACCGTATCAGGTTTCACAGCCCTAAATAACCAAGACATATGTCTAACTCTTGGGACATCTTCTGTTGTAGTAGTATCGACATGATTCTGAGGAAACCCATCTCGGTAAAGCAAACAAACATAAGGTGACCTTCAGTTCATTGAAATGTATGAACTACCAATGCTTGGGGTCACTTGCCTTTTGTCTTTCTTGGGACCCTTCTTTGCCAGTTTAGCAGTTTGTGCAGCAGCATCTGCTGAAGCAGCTTCTGGAGTTGCTCGTAGAATCTCACAAATGAGTTGTTGGCATTCACTCTTCATCATTAACACAACAAATTCTAATTATCTTAAGTATGAGAACCCAATAGTTCAATGTAGATTCATAAACATTTTAGCTTCACGAAAAATTTTGGTATTCTGAAATCAATAGGCGGACCTGTAATACAGTCAAAGGAAAACTGATAGTATAGCCTCCAGTAACTTGGGATGCTTCAGAATCGACGTTCCAATTCACATCAGTAGGCATTGACTTTGGTGTGTTAATGTCATGTTGCGAAGCCTTTGACTCCAAAAGCTCTCCAATAACAACATGATTTTCTATAGAAGCAATAGTAAGATACATTTTGAGCTTTCACCATTAAAAATTAAATATTGAGAGGAGTATAAGAGTTGGATTGCTCACCAAATATCTTGACAATAGTATCTAAAATTGAGTCAAGAAGTTCTTTTGCTGCAGCCTGCGCTTTGCCTCCAGGAGCCATAAGAGGCGAAACAGGGCTCACAGCCAGGTGAGTTCCTGAATTTGATATCCCATTTTGAGGTTTCTCTTTTGATGACCTGTATGCCTCTGACTGTCCTTTGATAAAATGCAATCCTCCTGCTACAGTTCGATCACCCTGACTAGAGGTGGTCTTTGACAAATTTGTAGTCTCCATATGGGCTTTAATCTTGGCTATTATGATCTCATGAATTGTGGGTCGAAGTTTTTGGCTGCACGAAACACACAAAAACATCAGTAAGAAAAGTTCGAATTTTTTTGATGGAAAACTAGAAAAGTTCGAAACCTTTTTGACGTATTTCCATCAAGTAACACTTTGGATGACAATTCAGAAATGTTTGAGCTACCTCGGTTATCCATTCATCTTTGTTTTCAAGAACGATATATGTTCTCTTGTCCCAAAAATTACACACTTACATCTGATAGATAGTATCTAGTGTGACACCGGTGACAGGTTAACTAATGACATGAGGTCATCATCTAGCGATCTAAAACTAATTTATTAAAGAAGTCAATTTTCTATAACTATATCCAGCCTGTAGAACAGAAATCTTAGCATTCCTAAAACCATTTACAAAATTGCATAATATTAGAAAGCCCACCATAAGATAGCACCAGCAGCTGCAACTTTTCCAAGCATGCAGAGACACTGAACAAGGGTCTGTAGATACTTCACATGCAGTGGATCATCACTCTTTCTTACTGCTTCCTGAAAGGAGAAAAAAAGCAATGTCATAACACTGAAAAAATTGGGTAGAAAATATGTTATCTATCCGTGTCACAATAACATACTATAAACTCGTCAGGAACGGAATCAGAAAGCCAGGGTGGAAGTTGATAGGAAAGCATTTTACTATCAGTGCCATTCCTGACAGTATGACCATCTGCGGTCGCTTCATCATGCTCTGCAGAGTCCTCCTCATCATGTCCATCAACTGATGAACTAAGAAAAACAAGGTGATTAAAGAAACACACATTAGCGAAGTCAAGGAAAGGCAAAACAAGCAAAGTGTTTATATAAAAACAGAACAATAGTCGCATTCAACCTTAGGTTGACAAAGCAACTTCTGCCATAATCAATTTACAGAACAGTTTCCTTTATTGACCAGAATTCTAATGAAGGGAATTACAAGAGAACGTCCACCTAATGATTAGAGAAATGATGCAAGTATGGTAAACTGTATTAGTAATAAAGCCGCGAGAGCCTCTATAGAGAACTTCAACTAAAGACACAGCTACTAAACAATGATCAATCGGGATAAAGTTACTTTATACACGAAAAAATGTTTCTCAAATCCCACGAAGAAACAACTGAAGGGAAAGGTTGCTAAATCATACCCTTCATCAATAGAAGCTGTTTTATATGATCCATTTGTGAGCCCTCTAATACCAAACTGACTATCACCTTTCAGTGTCCGTGTTCTACGAGACAGTGGTTGTGAGCTCATTCGACTAGCTGCAACAGCTGTCGTTGTTGGTACTTCATCATCTCTTTCATATATGCTTGACGCAACTGAACTGCAGCATAAATAATTTCAAGAACAGAATTTTGTGGCACATATATATGTGACAAGGCACACTACCTAGTAAGCAGACCAATGGAGCCAAGGATAAAAGGTATATCGTTTCTGCAATTCGTTTATAGAAGCGGCCAGGCTAAAGGTTTCTAAATTAAGGTGTAGGTGGGAAAGAAACCTACCTGTATTCACCTCTATTGTATAGGTGTGCATGCAAATCGTCGAGGATTTTGAAGAAAAGCGCTCCACGCAGCTTAGTTAGCTCAGATCTAACATCTTGAAGAGCACCAACCTAGGTGAATGAACCGGAGTATCTATGAGTGCAACATCCAAGTGAATAGTAGGAAGTAACTGAACGGTCTCAAAGAAAATAAGATGATACCACATCCCCTTCAACAAATTTACAATAAAACAGTACTAGAGATCAGATTGACAAATGAATGGGAAGAGCCAAACTGTTCCCATGATATTGCTTTCACAGCGTTCGTTAACATTGACAGTAAGCAAATTACCGCTTGTAGCCCCTCACGCTCAAGCATCAGAGACGACTGGAGATACACTTGTACGGCAGCGTAAAACTGTTTATCAGCAATGAGCTTCTCAATTCGAGATGGAACCTGTTCAATGTTTTACGAGGTAGAGACACCACTTTCAAATCAGAAAAGCAGTTTCTTTTAAATAACACAAAGTGAAAGAAAGTTGAGTACAAAAATTGGAAACATATCAACAAAAGTTTCATCAGAAATATAGGGTCCTATCATTGATGAGGTATAAAACTTCAGAGCAGCCCAAATAAATAGCAAGCACTGCCTACAAACTCCACTAAGAAATGTTACAGCTAATTCTACTAACCTTAGCAATGCCCTCGATCTGATCCAAAAGTGCGATGATGTGCCGCAATGTAACAGAACGGTACCACAACTGGTGTAATTGTTTATTGCGTGCACCCAAGCTCTTCTTGGCTTCTGCCAAATCGGTCTTCAAGTCGCCCATTTTTTCAGTGGACTCACTGAATAATCGCAAGATCTGATGAGTAAGAAGGCATGGAAAAAAGAAGAGAAAGAATTAAAATCAAGGGTACTTCATGAATGAACTTTTACTTGGAAACTATTTATTGACTGCAGAAGTACTACTCCAAAAGAAATTCGACATGTAGAAATCATAGAAGCAGCCATATTTTAGTATTAATAGTAGTTTTATACCCTTGGTAAATCAAACATGCAATCTTGAAATCAAGAGAAGCAACCATATTTTAGCATGGATACTAGCGTTGTACCCTTCGTAAATCAAACAATCAATCTGAAAATCAATAGGCAGTGACAGAAGTTTTATACAACGTATTCCTGCTTCCCGCTTTCGAAAAAAAGGCGCTACCAATAAAAAAGAAGAGCTAACAGAAGAAACCTGGGAGTAGTTTTGAATGGCCTTGTTGAAACCACCATGATAAGCATGCACAACTTCATCCACAACCTCCTCGACAACATCACTTTGTTCCTTTAATATTTGAACGTCAGCTTCACGGTCTTTTGACGTCAGGATATGCACCACATGTGGCAAAGAGTCAAAGCGTGCAACAGCCCAGCTCTCATCTATTCGTGATAGCTCGTCCCTAAGGTACTGCAATAACCATCATCACTCAGGCACACACACAGACACAGACACATGTAATCCAAAACCGAAAATGAGATTTCCTAGCTATCACTTGTATGACTTCTTCCAGTAACATACTTTATGTCCACAGAATTTCCTAATGCTGAGCTAAACTAGGAGTGAAGAAAGCGAGCTTACAGTTTTATCCGAGGGAACAGGCAAATCATTGAAAATTCCCATGCTGGCGAACTTGTTTCGGTTGGCTTGTTCGAGCCCAAATGAGTGTTCCTCAGCACATTCCAATCAAGCTCTCTCTATATCCTATTGCTGAAAGCAAAAATTCAAAGCCCAAACACATGCATGAGCTAGAGACCACGCTGCTAAATCACCCCTACGTTGAATCACGATGATGAAATTCAATTCAGGAAAACACATTGTAAAACATCCAATCATCACTCCCTGAGCGAAAGATATAACGATAAGCAGAGAATGATATTACATGAAAATTCCAACTGAAGGCGAGACTATTGACGTATACAGAAATCGAGAATACCAATCAAACACTGCGTCTACAAGTAGATCTAGAGAGTAAAATCGAGAAACGAAATGAAAATTTTCAGACACGAATCTTACCTGAGATACAAATCCTCGTTCCGAATCTGATCAGTGCTATTCCGATCAGGAAGAGAAATCTAAATCTCGAGAAAATTGAGAAGTCGTAAGAGAGGAAAAATAATCTAAAACGCGTTGTTGTTCTCGTTCCAAGTTCTTCAACTTTTCCCTGGTTTCTGTTTTCTCTCAATTATTAATTATTTTATTTTGTTTTTAGACAATATAGACCGATCGTCGAAAGAGTAAGATATAAAATATTTATGTATTAAAATTAACAACTACTCCTCCGTTCCATGTCTAAAAATTTTTCACGTTGATTAATCAAACACAAAAACATCATTTAGTTTATCTATTTTTTATAAAAATATCATTAACTTCACATATTTTAGTCTATCAAAAATCATATTGTATAAAATTAATAGTTTTTATCTATAAATTTTTGCATTGAAAATCGAAAACTTCACTAAAAATGGAACAAAAATAAAATGTTTAAACCTCATATATTGAGAAACGGAGGGAATACTAAATTAGCTAACAATAAAAAGATTAAAAAATAGTGAAAGAATATATATAATGATTAAACATTATTTTATTAGTTTTATATTGTAGCTTCTAGATTATTTATATCATTATATAATAATTTTACTAGAATTGTATCCGCATTATATGCGGGGTGATGTGTTTTTAAATTATAATATTACAATAATTTAATTTTACAGAAAATTATATTTTAAAAATTAAAAGTATGATAAAAATATTAATAAAGAATTTTCTGTAATTTTGTTTAATTTTATAATGTTTAATTTTGAATATAATAGTAATATTAGTTATACATTTAATTTGAACCATGATTTGACATGTTGATTAATCCACTCGACCATTGTATTGAAGATAAAATTTTAAATGATTTTCTAATAAAAGTTATTTAAAAAGACATTTCTAGCTAAAAAATATATTTGATATTAATCTATTATATTAAAACAGGGTTTATCTACTTAAAAAGTCATAATGAACTGTTTACTAGAATGATATAAATTAAATATCTCTAACCAACTAATTAATATATTAAATAAAATATCTAATAAAACATTGATAATTAATAATTATAGATTTAATGATCGTAGATCAAAATATTTAAAGGAATATTTTTTTATTTTTAAATTTTTTAGTATTTAATATTATTATCTTAACAAACCCTAAATATTGGGAATATTCAATAATTAGTTAATTTAAATCAAACAATTAAAATTTAAAATTTATTTTTTAATAACACTAACAAAAATTAAAATAGAAATCGTACATTAACAATTTTAATACATTACATCAGTCAAAATATTATTTTAATAACTATCAACTCAAATACTATTTTAAGCTAAATATATAATCCAATTATGTAATATAATATAACTATTATAATTTAATATATTACATAAGAAAAATATATAGACGCGTACATTTTTGGTGAACTTTAGTTGTTAATTTTTAATGTTTGCTAGAACTGAACCCGCATTATATGCAAGGTGATATGTTTCTAAATTATAATGTTACGATGTTAT
>OVAU01001632.1:0-14250 GCA_900406315.1 Biscutella laevigata subsp. laevigata
ACATTTGATTAATAAGAGGCAAAAAATCCTCTTATCAGTTATGTAATCATCATTTAAGTTATTTAGTTTAATGATTCATCCTTATAGTTAATTATGTATTTCGATAATCAAACAGAGCAGAAACGTATATGTTGTGGAGGGGACGACTGAGCAGAACATAGAAGTTTAATTTAAGTTTCAAATCTTGGTCGGGGGGGGGGGGGGGGGGGGGGGGGGGGGGGGGGGGGGGGGGGGGGGGGGGGGGGGGGGGTTGGGGGGGGGNATCATAAAATACAACAAAAACTTAATTCGGTTTTAACATAAAATCTCTAAGTTGTACTAGTTGTCCAGCTATCATTCAAATTATTATAAACGTATCAGAAACGTAATTTCCTGGTAAAATTGAAAAAATTGTGCTCAATAATGGCTACAGAAATGTATATGATGTGTAGGGGATGGCTGAGCAGAAAATGTATAAGTCGATTTTAGCTCGGTCGGGCTCGAGCGAGAAGTTGTTGGAGGTTCGATTTTACGTTTACGCTCGACGAAATTGGACGAAATTATGGAAATTCTGGGAAATTAGCTCCTTGAGGTCATAACTAGGTCAGAATTAAATGTTTTACGCGGGTTGGTGAGAGTGGGTGGTGATTAGAAGCTTTATTTTATTTTATTTTAATTAATTGATCATTAAAAAGAGAGGGGCTCTTTTTGTAATTCCACATCTCATTTAAAGGGAGAGTGGCACTCAGCAAAACATGGTGGCACTCAGCTTTGAAGACCCTTTAAAACTGGCATTCCAGCGGTGGGCTCGTGGAAAAACAAGGTAAAATTTGTCTTGGTCAACTCTGTTGACTTTTTCTTGGACATGATCGGTCAAGCCTGATCGATCCTTGTGACCGATATTGGCTTCTCTTGTATAGGATTGGTCAGGCTTGACCAATCCTAGTGACCGATATGGGCTTTTGGTCCACTGATCAACTATGCAATGTTGACTTTTCTACACTTTTTCCCCTTTTGCATCCTTTTGACTAGTTTTCTCTATTTTGCACGCCTTCAACACCTGAAACATAAAATTCATGCAAATACAACCTAATTGGACTTAAATGCATCTTAAACTAATGAATATGAATATAAAAGATGGGTAAATATAAAATGCCCTTTTTGCTCATTTTTGCGTGTCTCTTGAAGTTCGTAGGGCGAAATTCAATGTCCTTTTGGCAGGTATCATCGGATGTGTCTTTGTGGTTTGCTGTCTCGGTGGTTTGAATGGAGGTGGAGTGGAGTTTGGTTAGGCCAGTCCTCTGATGCGGCGGTGGTTGGGCCGTTCTCGGGCTTTGGCTAGGTCAATAGGTTGTCATGTTTGGTTTTGTTTAGTTTCGTCCTGGTTAAGGACCAGCCCTTTATGTTCCTGTTCGGGCTTACTGGGTTAATTAGGATCTCAATTGGGCTTAGCGTTTGAAGGTTCAGGTTTATTCTAGTTGTGGAAGGGGCTTTTCTCCATGTTTGTTAAGCATTTCAAAGGGAGTTCTATTTCCACTACAAGGAAACAGCTGTTTTGCTATTACTATCTTCGACTAAGTTAAAACTAATATGCCACTCCAAACACGTAGTCACAAAGTGGTCCTAAAATTGCGACAGTGGCTGTGGAGTCACAAATTTGCGACTACGTTTGCGACTGTTGGTGCAAACTCCCAATATTTGCGACTAACGAATGACTATTTACCGTAGTCACAAATATGTAGTCGCAGATGTGGTCACACATTTTATGTAGTCCCAAAACAGTCGCACATTTCTGCGACTAATTTGCAACTATGGTCAAAAGTGGCAGTGTAGTTGCAAAAAAAAAGTAGCAAAATATGGTTAAAACACCTGAAAATCGTGAATGGGGTAGGTGTAGCTAAATTTTGCAACTCCATTGTGAAGTCGCAAATGTAGTCGACCAAATTTCCTATATATACTCGCACATGAGCTTTAATTTTTGCAAATAAAAAACAAAACGAGTATTATACCAAAATTATGGCAAATCTGAAATACCAGAGAGTGGATGTATCGAAAACGATGAGTGTAAGATAATATTTCCGCCGAGTTTTCTGCTAGAGCTGAAGAATTCATGAATATGACAAGCAATCAGCCAATTTCGCAAAGTAATAGGGTAAGTTTTACTGTCCTCGTTTTAGAACTAATTTCTGACGGGACGTTAAATTTGGACTCATCTATATAATAGATGATATATGCCATATTATTATGTTAGGTATATTGATGCCACTCAGGTTTTACCCTAGACAACTAAATCTGCAAGTGCACATACAGTCACTACAGTACTTAGTGATCAAATCCATAAAGACTAAGATGTTAACACGAAGAGACAGATAAAACCTAGTAATGGTTAAGATGAAACAAAAAATGATCGTGGTCTGAGAATATGCAAGAGTGAAAGCAGTAAGAAGCAAGCAAACAAGATCAATGATAATGCGGGTAATCAGACCTAGGGAATTCTAAAGGGAGTTTCAGGACCTACTTGTATCCTATGGTGAGACGGGAACTTCATATCTAACTAAACATATTTAGGTCACTGAAAACAGACTAACCCAACTCGTGTGGTTAACCTGCACCTAAACTAACTCTTCAAACACCTAGCGCGTGTCACTAAAAGTTAGACTAATAATGATTACTAAACAAGACCTATTTTAAATTCTCTTAATTAATCTCTGAAAATAGACTAACCAAACATGTTGGGGTCAAATACCTGACGCACATCACTGAACGCTACACTAATAGCAACTAAACACGATTTAATTAATTTCACTAGACTTAGATTGTAATTTTCAGATTAAACCTAGTATAAACTTTTTAGTTTGTTGATTTGGGTGATCGAAATGGTGCTTGTCAGACTTAAACCATCTTAAACTCAGAGTTTGTCGGATTAAATCTAAGTTACAAACCTAGAACTAGTTAAGGATCCAACTATTTTCTTTTCTCTAAACCTAAACAAGCATGAACCATAATTTCCCTTTTTTGAAAACCCTAGATCCAATCTACTAAACGACCCTGACATGGTAGATGCAATCAACCAATTCATAGATGAAATGATTAAACAAAAACTGAAATAGAATAAATAACATGGTTTCAGATACATAATTGTCAGATCGGATATATCACCACAACAAATCAAAAATCAAATCTAGAAATGCAAAAGTAACCTAAAAAAAGTACAACTAAAACTAAAGGCACTCCTATAAATTGGTTTTTTGGAGTTTATATAGAGCTTGATGACGTCACTTGGGTAGTGAGTGGGCCCGGATTCCAAAATTTTGAATCTGGAAAGATAGGGTTTTTGGTCCGATTGAACGAGGGTTGGTTTGATCGAACCACCCTAGTCTTCGTCCACGTGTCACGTAATTCTTAGGCGGTTCGAGCAGTCTTGTTTGCAATTGGTTCGATCGAACCAGATATGGTTTGATTGAACCAGATGTAGTTCGATCAAACTAGACCTCTCTTCTTCATTCGGTCCTCATTTTGCGGATCGATCACAACGGTCTTGTACGGAGTAGTCGTTTGATGGAACCTAGTGTGGTTCTTCGAATCTTCATGTAATCTCGTATAAAAGCTTCCTTTCCTCAAACGCCTACTTCAGACCTGTAAAATTCTGAAAGAGGCAAAATGACCCCAAAAGCATGATAATTACTTGTTAGATGGGTTCATAATCATGGCAAAAGGCAAGTTATAACCCCCCCCCCCCCCCAAAAAAAAAAAGGACATTTCATATATATATGAGGAGGATTTGAATGTTGATTTAGGAACAAGTTATTATGTCAATATCAGTCAACAAAGTCCTAGCTAGTGATCAACAAGAGGTGGGTAATAATATGGGTGATATATATGTGGAGATGGTTCATGATCATTTAATGAAACATTGGTCTTTGATAACCAATATATTAATGATCACCGTTATCAAAACCCGGAAAAACCAAACAATGAGACAATAAATTTTTAGAACATGTTGGAAGCAACAACAAAAATTGTATAATGGTTGTCATGAAGGGCACTCGCAATTATTTTTAGCGTCTCATACATGAATTTTGAAGGTAGATTTTAATATGGCTAAAAGATGCGTAGACGGTTGGACTTAGCTAATTACATTTTAGAAAAATCAAGCGACAAGGTCATACTACGAGACAAAGAAACTGATGTGTAATTTAGCTCTACTATTATATACAATTGGTGTGTTTATCAACAATTGTATGATCTTCTGGAAAGAAGATGAAAAATGGAAAAATGTAGATTTTGTGAAGCACTTAAATATAAGTGTAGCGACGGACGAACAAAAATACCATATAGTTGTATGTGGTATTTGTTGGTGGTGGAGAGATTAAAGAGAATGTATCAGACCGAGGAGATTGCTAAAGCAAATAGATGGCACGTGGAGCATGGGACAGAGGAAAGAACAAGGATTCATCCATCGAAACACTTCAAGAAAACTTGCGGTTTGCGACTACAATGGGAGTCGCAGATTCGTCGTAAATTGCTAATTGGTGACTAAAGTGCGACTCCCCTTTGCAGTTGAAAATTCTTCGTCGCAAAAAGGTTTGAAGTCACAAAACATTCGGAAATTTGTGATGGATATGTGACTACACTATACAGTCACGGTTTTACGACTATGATTTGCGGCTGCTACTTTAGTCATAGTTTTGTGACGACGATTTGTGACTACTATTGTAGTCATAGATTTATGACTACACGAAAGTTCGACTAATTTGCGACTAATTTGCAACTACGCGAAAGTGTGACTAATTTGCGACTACGCGAAAGTGTGACTAATTTGTGACTACGCGAAAGTGCAACTAAAGTGCGACTATGTTGTATAAAACAAATTTTGAACAGCCGCCGTCGGAGGAGGACCAGTCGCCGGAGGAGGACCGGCCACCGCCGGAGGAGGACCGGTCATCGTCGCCGGAGAAGGACCGGCTGCCGCTGCCACATATATAACAAATTATATGTGCTTGGGGGAATCGAACCCGAGTCTATACATACATCAACACATGCTTAAATCACTAGACTACCGCAATAATATTGGTTTATTACAACAAAACTATAATATATTACTCCCTCCGTTCCTCAATATTTGATGTTTAAGAGTTTTTCACGTTGATTAATAAAACACAAAAACATCATTTAGTTTCTCTCTTTTTCATAAAAACATCATTAACTTCATCTATTTTAACCAATCAAAAATCATACTGCATAATAGTAATTGTTTTTAGCTTTAAATTTTTGCATTGATAATCGAAAACATCATTTAAATTGAAACAAAAATAAAAACCTAAAACATCACTTATAGAGGAACGGAGGGAGTAGTATCTTGATTATTAGTGTTTTAGTTTTATATGTTTTGGTCAGAATCGATTCGACTCAGATTCAACCAATTTGCTAGTGTGATATAATTCATAGTGTGATTATTTGGAAATAAACTATTTATCTGTTTGGATTATTTGTGTTTCGATTTAATTGGTTCGGTTTGTTTTGATTCGGTTAAACAAATTTGCGATCAAAGTGGGACTGCATGAGGTTTAAGTATTGTATATTCACTTTGTTTCACCATTTTTATATGTTATAATCCCTTAGAATACAATATAAATCGTATCAAATAACAAAGCCAATACAAAACTTCAATAATCTAAATTTATTAGAAAAAAAAATTTAATCATCTACCACTACTATTAGATGATTAACTTGAAAGGATAAGGTTTTCCTTTAAGTGTAATGCATATGTTGTACTCATCTTATAGTAATGGTTAGATAATTCAAAAAAATTATAATAAATTTAAATTATTGAAATTTTGTATTGGCTTTGTTATTTGGTACGATTTACATTGTATCCTAAGTGTTTAAAATCTATTAAAATGGTGAAACAAAGTAAATTTACAATCTGTAACCCTCATGCGGTCCCACTTTGGTCACAAATTTGTGACTACACTGGTCTGTAGTAGTCGCAAATGNCGCAAATTTGCGACCAAAGTGGGACTCCAGTTCATTTTTTCGATAAAAATAACTTTCGAAGTCCCACTTTGGGCGCAAATTTGCGACTACACTCGTCTGTAGTAGTCGCAAATGTAGTCGCAGATTTTCGCAACCACAGTCGTAGTCGCAAATGTAGTCTCGCATTTGCGACTCTGCTTTTGTATTCGCAAATTAGTCACAAATGTTTTCAACCACAGTCGTTCTCGCAAATGTAGTCTCACATTTACGACTCCACTTTAGTAGTCGTAAATGTAGTCCCACATTTTGCGACTCTGCACATGCAATCGCACATTTGCGACTCCACACATGCAGTCACTCTTTTGCAACTGTTTTGGGACACTGGTTTTGGAGTCGCATATTAGTCGCACTTTAGTCATAAATCAGTCGCAAATTTGTGCGACCACACTCGTAGTTGCAAATCGTAGTCGCGAATTGAAGTGTTTTCTTGTAGTGAAAGCAAAATAATGGAAAAATGTTCAATAATTACATCCTTGATTTGTTGGAGAACCATGAAATGTTTACCTTGGATTGTGCACAAATGGAATTAATTTGTTAAGTATGTCACGAAATCATTCGCTATGCCCTGTGATTATGGCTCCCTATAACTTTCCCCAATATATATGTATGAGTAAAGAATTTTTATTGAACCTGTTCAGATCTAACTGAACCTATTTTGATCTCTAAAAATAGACTATCCAAACACGTGGGGGTTAACCTGCGCCTAGACGAACTCTTCAAACACCTAGCGTGTGTCACTAAATTTTAGACTAAAATTTATTGGTAAACAAGACCTACTGTAAATTCCCTAACCTAAACTATTCAGACATCGTAGATGCAATCAAACATTTCATAGATGAAAGCATTAAACAAAAGCTGAAATAGAATAAATAACAGGGTTCAAGATACATAATTGTCAAATCGGATTTATCACCCTAGAAAATCAAAAATCAAATATAAAATTGCAAACGGAACCTAAAAACAAAGTAAAATTATAACTACAAGTTTCTCCTAAAAATCGGATTTTTTGGAGTTGAAATAGTGCCTTGATGACGTCTATGGGGTCGTGAGTGGGCCTGAATTCCAAAATCACAAATTTGGATAATTAGGGTTTCTGGTTCGATCAAATGGGATTTGTTCGATCGAACCACTTTGATCTTCCTCCACGTGTTGCGTAATTCTTGGGCAGTTTGAACAGTTTGGCTTGCAATTTGTTCGATTAAACCAGATGTAGTTTGATCGAACCGGACCTTTCTTCTTCACTCGGTCCTCATTTTGTGGATCGATCACAACAGTCTTGGACGGAGTAGTGGTTTGATCAAACTTCAGCTTCGACGGATCTGAGTTTCTTCAGATCTTCATGTAATATCGTCCTAAAGCTTCCTTTCCTCAATCACCTATTGCAGACTTGTAAATACCAAAAGAGACAAAAATACCCAAAAACACGTGTTAATAACTCGTTAGAGGGTTCATAATCATGCCAAAAGGCAAGTTATAAGCCCCAAAATCATGACATATTAATTTCCCTAGACTTGAACCTTTGCTTTTCCTCAAGTAAAGACAATCAAAAGCCCAAGGGGAAATCGTTGGGACTTTTTCCCCTCTGTTGACCAAAAGCTAGACTAGACCTATAGACCAAATAAAGACAAAAAAAATGTTAGCACATTGTCTCCAGATCCCCACAATGACAGTCCAAGCTTGTCCATACTCTGAACTTTAACCTGCCAAGACTCTTCATTCAATTTAGTTAAATCACTACATTCATTAAGTGTAGGCATGATTTTTTATAAAAGAGTATTTCAGTTAGAGAAAAGGACAAGGTAGAATGTAAGGAGTCTTATTTGATGGTGAGGTTAAAGTGTTTGGGGTTCTCAATCAAAAAGATGGCAAAGGGTCATATTATTAAGCAAAATCATGAGAGAGAGAGGGAGTAGGCAAGGACTTTGACCTAACATAGTAACTAGTCACGCTAAAATTCGTGGGTATAGGTTGTTTTTTATGGGTAAACATGTTTAGCCACGAAAAAGCCATAAAAGCGAATTTGTGGGTATAACCTCGTGGGGATCAAGGTTTCGTGGCTAATTATATAAATATGTTTAATATATTCTTGTATATATATATATGAAAGATTTAATTATTTGTTAATTGTTGCTCTTAAAATTTATTTTGATCTATATATTTAACTATTATTTTTAATAGTTTCAATTATCAATTTATTTTTGCTCTACATATTTATTAATTCTTTGTTAATAGTTTTAGTTTACAATTTATATTTTTTTCTAATTATGTTTTTGGTATTTGTTAATAGTTTATTTTTCAATTTATTTTGACATATATATTTATTTACCAATTTGTTAATAGTTTAAATTATCACTTTATTTCGTTCTACATATTTATTCAATCTTTGTTCATAATTAGAATTTTTTTTTAGTTTGATCTAAATATTTATTTTTATTATATTTTTTTCATTTTATTCCTTTGTGGTTTAGGGTTTAGAATTTATTCAAGAGTTAAAAACTTTAAAGATTAAAATATAATTTATGATTTAGTGTTTAAAATTTTGGGTTTAGGATTTACATGTTTCCAGCGTCAACAACGAAACAATTGCAATGATGTTCAGAGAATGAACCCAAGTTTATTTAGAAGTTGAATTCATGTCACTCTACAGTGCTTTCAGGGAGAGATATCTCACTGTTGGAAATTACTTGGATGGGAGTGTTGATGAGAAGAAATGGGTGCAATGCTATTTTTCATGTGAAGGTATAACATAAATGCTACGAATTGTGTTGAGTCGAGGAACAATGTTTTAAGAAAAGCACAAAAGTACTTATTACTACTGATTGTGGCAAAAATGAGTGAGTGGTTTTTAACAGACATTGGAATGCGTTCTCAGTAACGGCCACGGAGAAATTGGTTCTTTTTGTGGGAATTGAATTGCACAAGAGTTCCAAGGTTGCTAAGTCACAAAGAGTGCATGAGCTTAATGGTCTCCACCACGAATAAAGTGTGATAAGTGTGATAAGTGTGATTGGACGTGAAGACAAGTGTTTTATGGTTGGCTTGGCACAAATAAGATGCAAAAGCAAGCATTTTGATGTAGATCGATATATGTGTGAGCTTTGTAATAAAGAGGATGAGGTTCCATTGTATGAGCTCTGCTCAAAATATTATTTCGTGGAGAAGTGGACACTGGCTTATTATAGGACAATTTTTCTCGTACCCCTACAACTCTGATTGGGAAATCCCGCAATATGTTCAAGATATGTATGTTTTGCCTCTAGATCATATAAATAAAAGGAAGGATCAGAGAAACAAGGTTCTCATTCTTAGGAGAACGCCGAGGATGGACTTCGAAGACTAGACTGTGCCGCTTGTACGACTTGTTCGTGCATGATTCGGTAGAAGGGTAGGGTCAATTTATATGTATGAACTGTTTGATGTTATTAGGTGTTTCTATATGGACCACTTTAATGTTTTGTTAATTCTATGTATGAATTTTTCACTACGGTACAACTAGGTCAATTGGTTCCACTTATACGGTACTACTTCGTTTACTTGGTATAACTTAAACTGAGTAGTGGTGTATAAATGGGCAGAATGTTAAATAGTATTAGGTTACGATAATGTTTACTAGTATTATGTTATGGTATGGGTCAACTGGTTCTACTGATACGGTGCTATTTGGGAAACTAATTTATAGTGTATAAATGGGCTGAATATTTAGTAGTATTATGTTATGCTACTACTGGTTCCAGTGGTACCAATATATCAAAGTTCAACTATTACAAATAATAAAATAAATAAAATAAGTCCTACAAATATCACCGAATATTTATGATAATTCAATATTATTTTGTTATTTTTAAGTATACAATCATTATATATAAGATGTAAGATCAAAACAATATTTTTAAAATAATTAAGGTCACTTAATGTTGTCAAGGGAAGCATTGTCATGGAGTTTTATTGAATTTATCCTTAAATGTTTATAATTATGGTAAGATTACAATGAAAATTGTATTTTTGAAATTATTTTTTAATGTGCCAATAGATTATATCATTTAGTTACCAACTGTGGTTTGTACTTCTAGAAAACATCACTAGCAAGAAGATACTCCTAGGTTTACTAGAAAATCCGGATTGTACAACTCTGAAAACATTAGTATTACCTGATTCTTACTTCAACGATTAAGGAAAATTTTAAATATTTTATTATTATTTTCTTGTCTTCGCACTGCTTATGAGCCTCTTCAAACAGGACTTATGTAGAAATTAATTTCTAATTTTTAAAAATAAATGTTAATAGCATGTGTTGTGTTTTTAATGGTTTTAATGATCATTTTTCATGTACTTTCCATTAGATTAGTATGCATTTAAAGTCCATTAAAATGCATTTACATACATATGATATTTCAGGTGCATGATTAGAGTTACACAAGGATTGTACCAAAAGAAAGCAAAATGGAGCAAAAAAACAGCACAAGTCTCGGAATCTGAGGAATCATACCGGTCAAGACCAACCGACCCATTGACCTATCTACATCCCAGACGATGACGACAGAGTCATACTGGTCACATGTACCGGTCAAAATGACCGGTACAGGTCCCGCGTTTCACTAAAAACCAAGTCGTTTTTCCCTTGTTATATTGCAATTCTCTCTTTGATTCTCTGTCTTTGCTTGATTCTACTTTTTTGGCTTCATCTCTAGTTCTTAGACCATGAACAAAAACTCCCAAAGTGTTCTTTCATGATGTGTGAGTAGTCCCCATAGCTTATGGATTATGGGCAGATTTGGGTTGATTTTGATTGCTAGTGATGTTTAGGGCTGATTAGAATAGTGTCTTCTCCATGATTGTTGAGTTTAATGCTTAGATATGACTGATCACTTTATCTATGAACTTACGGAATTTCACGTCCGTAAGGTGTTTGTTGAAATCCCCCAATCAAATAATAATGTTGTTTATTGATTATTTTCAAGGGATTGTTTAAGGGTTGTTAGATTGTTGCATGAAATTGTGCTATTTGCTTTCTAATTGTGTTTTCTTTCAAGTGATTGTTTAGAATGCATGATTAGGAAAGGGTTCTACCACGAGAGTGGATTAATCTACATTAAAAATTCCTAGACATAAAACAAGCTTATTGAGTGAACTGAACATCATTAGGAAATCAATTGACTGCCCATTTCNGGTTCTACCACGAGAGTGGATTAATCTACATTAAAAATTCCTAGACATAAAACAAGCTTATTGAGTGAACTGAACATCATTAGGAAATCAATTGACTGCCCATTTCGATTGCCCTGGTCAAAATATAAAATTTTCAATTCAGATTTATCTCCCTAGCAAATCAAAATAAGATAACCTTGATTGTGAAAATAAAAACAAAGATAAAACTAAGTAACTAAGCTCTCCTGCAACAATCGGTTCTCTAGTGCTTTTATAGTGCCTTGAGACATCTTTAGGGCTTCTAGTGGGTTTTTATACTGGAAAATGAAAATTTCTTTTTTCGTTATTCGGTTCGATCAAACCGATGTAGGTATTATCAAACCAGTCGGATCCTCGTCACCGAATCCCGGATTTTGTCTGACGGATAGCACAGTTCTTTTGGAGTTGGTTTGATCGAACCAGGTGTGGTTTGATCTTGGCCTCACTTCTTCACTCGATCCAGTGTGTTGCAAATCGAAATCATTAGTCTTGTCAGAGCAGTGGTTTGATCGAACCTTGGTGTTGTCCAATCGAAATGGAGCCTTGACGGAGATGAACTTCTTTGAATATTCTTGTAATCGAACTTGAGCCTTGACGGAACTTGTCTTGGTCCGATCAAACTTCAAGACATGTTTCATTAGTTCGATCGAACTCAGCAGTGGTTTGATTAAACTCGGCCTGACGGGCTCGCCCAGCTGTTTCTCTTATATTCTGAGTGAATAGAGCATATCTTGAGTATGTGAATCCTTTGTTTGCTCCAACTTGGGAGAACATATCGACCTCCTCACCTGTTATTTTCCTAATAACAATGTTAATACCTCTGGAAGTTTCATGTTTACCTGGGAGAACTTCTGGTGGTGATTTGAAGAAAGAGGCGAGTTGGGCAACTTGGGTGTCCAAGGCCTTCAGATGAGTCATGAATTTTGTTGTAAGTCCTGTTCTTTTAGTGATCGTTGGGTGAGTGATAGCGTTAATAAAATCACAATAACATTAAGAAAGAAAAGGTCATCTTCAAGCTTGATGAGCAGTAACATTAATTCAGCGACTACCGCTATCTATTTCTGCTACGTATGAATCTTGCTGCTGGAAATATGAGCGTTAACAATAATCACTGAAAATAAGAGTAGCGACTGCCGCTAGTGGTTCATATGATTTTTATCATGACCAAATTGATTTTAATTGCACTCACTTTTTTAAACGTTGCCGCTATCACAGCGATGCGTTACCGAACATGCCTGTAGTAGCAACACATGATTGGCCAGTGCAGCAACCGTCGTGGTGGTTTGAGCTTGAGAATCACTCATTTGTTGCATCATATGTTTGAGTTCTTCAAACTTTCCTGAGGATGCAGGAAGGCTTATTGCTAGAAAGCAGGTTGGTTTTCTCCAAAATTGTTGAACGACCCTTTCTGTTGGTAAGCTCCATTGTTGTTGGGGCCCTGTTTATGTTGGAAACCATTGTTTTGTTGTTGAATATGGTATTGTTGTTGAGAATTCTATCCAAATTTACCTGCATCACTAGCAAACGTTTTACCTCTGAATTGATTTGAATTATTACCTGATAAGTAGGTTTTTACTATGGGTTAGTAATTCTAACTTTTCAATGTAGTATAGGGTGATGATGGGAATGTAGAACCAATCTCCGCACTAGTTCTATAGAGAACTCGCTAATTCTAGTTGGAAATGATAGGTAAAATTTGTCACTAAAGATCATATCTTAAGCAATTAAACGAACAAGCAAGGAAATAAAAGTCAACTGGAAAGTCAATAATGCAGAAAAATCAACAACATCAATTAATAAGAATTCAGGAAATAAACTAACACATGGACCAGGGCAATCGAGAGGGCAGTCTTTTTCATGCTAGTCAGGGTTCAATTTCACTCAATCAGGTTTATCTTATGTCTAGGAATATTGAATTCAAGTCAGTTTACTCTCGTGATAGAAACCCTTTATCTAATCATGGAAACTACACAATCTCTTGGCAATTCACAAAATCAAAAAGCAGTAAACAAAATTCCATGCACCAGTTCTTAAACAATCCCTTCGAAAGAATCAATAAACAACACATCTACTTAGCTCACGAATTCTATCGAACACCTTCCGGACAATAGTTTTCCTATGGTTAGATTATATTAGCTAAGTCTATTCTAGCATTAATTTCATAGATATGATGAAGATTGTTAATATATTAAGTCCTAAACTATTTCTAGCAATCCAAATCAACCCATTCCTAACCCTAATTCACAAGTTATAAGAGACCACTCACAACCCATTCCTAGATCTCTTAGATTTCTATCCATGGAATAGATTATATATTAAGATGAGAGAATTAGAAATAAAACAAGAAAACAAAAATGCTTAGAAAAACTATATCTTAGAGAAACTTAAGCTAAACTCAAAAACTTGAGATAAAAACGTCATATAATCTTG
This sequence comes from Biscutella laevigata subsp. laevigata, assembly GCA_900406315.1. NCBI lineage: Eukaryota > Viridiplantae > Streptophyta > Magnoliopsida > Brassicales > Brassicaceae > Biscutella > Biscutella laevigata. The sequence goes on from OVAU01001632.1 coordinate 13,630, forward strand.
TTTAGGGATTTCCCTTTTATACTTAGAAAAATAAAAAGAAAAAAAGTATTGGTTTTCTTCAAGACGCGGGACGTGCACCAGTCAGTTTGATTGGTGCTGTTGACCGGTCCTTGCTTCGGGTCTTCTATATGGGATGGTCACCGGTGTGGGTACCGGTCTGTCTTCACCGGTCCATTGCTTACAGCTTTTTCTTCTTTCTATGTATCGGTCAGTAATACCGGTCAAGGGTGACAGGTATTGAGCTCACAACAACTTCTCGTAGCGTCCCCCGGTGTGGGTACCAGTCAAGGTCAACCGGTACTAAGCTTACGGCAAAGGCTTGATGGGTTGCACCGGTCAGACTGACTGGTGCTAGTGACCGTTGCATGCTCCAGCATCCGAGACTTGTGCATTTTTGCTCCAAAGTTGCTCATTTTTTATCCATTCTTCAAGTAAAGTCCAGCTCCGCATTTGCAATGTCAAATGATATCCAAATGCAATCTAAAAGACTCTAAATGCATCCTAAACTAATGCAATTATGCATGAAAATGAATAATCAAAACTAGGGATGTTTTCGCGGGTCACCCTGACCCGTTTAGAACCGACCCGTTTAAACCCTGCTCATTTAAACCCGTTTAAATC
>OVAU01001633.1:0-14247 GCA_900406315.1 Biscutella laevigata subsp. laevigata
GGTCATGATTTCAATTCTCACTTTCCTCATTTTTGTTTCAACTTTTAAATTTAGCAAAACAACGTAGTTTTGATGTTTATACCTCTTATATATAATGAGAGGAGGGAGTGGCGCATGGCTTGACACGTGTCACCCCTTTCTCTACAAAAAATATAAATACATATATGAAATCNTGTCACCCCTTTCTCTACAAAAAATATAAATACATATATGAAATCACAAAATTCAACTAAAAAATTTAATGAAACATTTGGCAAAGGGTGGGTTGTGATGTTGAAGAGGTCATGAGTTCAATTCTCACTTTCNTTTTAGTTTTAATTTTAAATTTTAGCAAAACGACATAGTTTTGATGTTTATACATCTTCTATATTATAATAGGAGAAGCCAATCTCCCTCATTCTGACACATCATCACTCACTCTTTTGACACATCAGCTTTATTATTCTCTACTAAAAAAACTTCTCAAATTCTCGAGTTACTCAAAACCTTCTCAGATTCTCGTCAAAACTTGAGCATTACAACTTTAGTACAATATCAAATTAAGATGAGTTAATTGACTTCTTACGGTTTTAGTTTCAACCTTCTATAACTCTTCCCGTAACTTTCTATCGACGATTCCTGTATATTCGATACGTTGGTTCCTCTCCCAATCTCCCCTAGATCCACTTCAGAGAGTTCTACATCAACCCAACCTTCTCGATCTGCTGCGAATCTTCTACTATATAAAGGGATGTTTCTTGTAGTTCTAAACCTCAGGTTGTCGATTCCATAGAAGTCGTCTAACAGTTTCACTCTTCGCATTTCTATTTCAGGCTCACCGATTCTCACTTTCCCATGAAATCCTCCCCATCAAACTCCAATCGCTTGCCCTTTCACTTGCAATTTTCGTCCTCTTGTTTGTGTTGAGGATTATTTGGTGATGGAGAGTTGGTGTCTTAGCACTTTATAATTGGTGTGAACGAGAATAGGAAAGCACCGAAGAATGGATTTTCTCTAGATTTGCCGTTTAGGTTGAGATTTGAAGGAGAAGAGTCTCACTTTATAATTGGTGTGAACGAGAATAGGAAAGCGCTGAAGAATGGATTTTCTCTTGATTTGCCGTTTAGGTTGAGATTTGAAGGAGAAGAGTCTCCTGAGAGAAAGTAAATTTCATTTCCTCTTTTTCCATTTGTTTGATTCTTTTTCAATCGTCTTTTCATTGTTAAAGTCTGATATGTTCTCTTCAGATTTCAGGTAAGCTTATTGTCTATTCGTACTGGAGAGCTATCTCTTCAATGGCCAGCTTCAAAATGGAGGTCATTGCAGGTTTAGTGAATATGAATCATTTCTATACGAATCTTGTTGCATACTTTCTTTGTAATTTTCAATCTTTTCTTCCCATATTTAGATCCAATGGAACGAGCCATCTGCAGTTCAGAGACCAAAAAAGGTCTCACCATGGGAGATTGAGCCTTTCTCACCATCTTCACTAACTGCAATGCCTCCTCAACCGCAATCAAAGTCCAAACGGTCTAGACCCATTTGATTCATCAGTTTCAGCTCAGTCACAAACTTTAGGTTTATATATAAGAAAGAGATCAATTGCTTTATTTTGTTATTCATTTTTGCCGACGAAACAGATGTCTTGAATTGCATAAATCACAGTCGTTTCTAATTTCTTGAGCAGTTTCCCTCAAATCCACGTGACTAATTCATCACCGAATTCAAGAACCAAGAAATTTGAATAAATTCGTCTTCTCAAGTAGACTACCAATCTTAGTTGTCAAATAAATTTATGTCTTGGCAGTCGAAATCTGTTATTTGTCAATGGCACCGTCATCGGCATTCAAGACCCTAAAAGCTTTGGTTGCTATGTGGCAGACAAGGTTGGTTTTCTGCTTTCCTCATTTCCAATTCACAAGTATTCTCATACTATTGAAGCTTTTTACAATTTGAAATAAGTTGAAATTCAAAATCCTCATGTTTGACTATGATGACTATTTAGATCATTCTTGGTGTTTTGGTTTAGAACACAATTGTATTTATTTCAACAGGACATGTGGTGGGAGGTGCCTTCTTCCATGGATATACAAAAGTTTGGATCATAGTCATCACATCATATTCTAATAACCAGAAAACTGACACCTGCTTAATCCATATTAAAGGTACGAGGTAAGAGTAGAGGTAAGGATTATATTGATTCTCTAATATTTGCTAAGTATAAAAATGTTATATTGTTCTTCTATATTACCAAAAATTGAGGATGGCTCTTGAACAGTTACTACAATTATCTAGCCGCTTACAACTAGCTCTGATTCCTCTACCCGACCTTTGTGCTTTCAAATCTGGGTTTTAACTAATTGAGTGATACAACTGCAGAGTATATGTTTGACCCTTGTCGAACTTGCTTTTCTTGGTTGAGGTTAATAGTCCAAAAGCTTAGGAATACAATTTTTATGTGTTCTTATGACTTTTTACTGTTTCGGTTCATGTTCATTGCTCTAATATGAAAGTACAACTTCTCAGGAATCATGGTTTTGATCATTGCTATACTAAACGATGGTGAATCATGGTTTTGATCATTGCTATACTCTTGACACAAACCCCGTTTATGAAGGTGAGTCACTTCTTGGTAAAAAGGCTGAGAAGACCGTGGTTTCTCATTGTAACGAGGTTAAAGCGAGGGAAAGACATTGTAACGAGGTTAAAGCGAGGGAAAGAAGCAGAGAATATACAAGAAGGGTTTGAAGCAGAGCCGAAATCGAGTTTAGAGATGTCAGCCAAGTGTTTGGACCAGTTTTTTCTGGCTAAGACAAGCCAGGTGCGCAAGGATTTGGGTGGTAGTGACGCCATTGTTGATCATAAGACATTGACTCCATGATTTTGAAGAGTCTCTGACTCGAAAGGAGGCATTCACACAGAGACTTTGTTTGCTTGCCATAGAAAGAGACGTGACATAAAGAGAAAGAGAAGCAGTAAAAGAGACGATAAAACTCTCTTCATCGTCATAGAATTGGTGTTAGAGAGAAGAGAGAGAGTGAAAGGATTCTTGGTTCTACTAATACTGATAATTCATAAAAGTTCCTTATTACTTAACATTTGATCATCATCGATGAGCAAAATCCAAAAATAAAGTTAAGAAAACATTTAAGCTTTGGAGGAGTTAAGTGAAGGGTGTAAGGGTTTGAGACGTGAAATGAGAGAGACACCTGAACAATCATAATTGACAGGTGTGAGTTCCTGAGAGACAGAGAAGTCGGAATTCAAAGACATGTGACTCGGAAAAGAAGAGATTAAAGAGTACTTAATGGTTTTGTATGGCCATAACGCAAATGTTTTTTTTTTAATTTATTACACATTTTATTTTTGATTAATCTCAACTTCCAGATTCGAATGTACGTACTCTTACAAAGTCAGGACCATATGTTATGTAATAGATAATTTAGATTATATGAAATATAAAAAAACATTTTGGAAGAAATTAATTAAAAATAATCCCGCGCATCGCGCGGGTGTTCTTCTAGTTTATTTATAATAAGAAGAAATAATAAATTTCATTTCTTTGTGTTAGTATTTAAAATATTTTTTTAAATAATGATTTATATATGACTTTAGATAAAAATATAAAAAGTAAAAAAATAAGACAATGGAGAATCGAACTCATAACCTCTATTCAACATAATTATACACTTGCCACATTAATTTTTTTGTTAAATTTTATAATATTAATCATATATTTAATTTTTATGGGAATGGAGGTGCCACATGTCAAAGTAGGAGAACACCCCTTCTCCTTTTATATAGTAGATGGTGTAATTTCGTATACAATTCAAAATTAATAATTTTTATGGAATCTAATAAAATATATTTATGGAGTTTAAAATACATAATTATCAAGGTATTTAATTAATACCTAAAATGTACTATGATTGATGAATTAATAAATGAAATGACAAATAAATATTTCTATAGTATTATTTAAGAATATAATCTTCAATTCATTAAAATATTAGATGATATGCCTTTAGAAAAAAATAATTTAAAAAACAAAATTAAAATATTTATTAAGGATAAAACCGGAATTGTATGTAACTTTTATTAAGGGTGAAATTGTAAATAGAAAGAATTGTTCAAAAGAGACACATTTACATTGTGTTTGTGCAATTAGACCTTCCACATATTTTGCTCATAATTTGACTAAACTAACCTTAATGAATGTTTAGAGTAAAAATCAGACAATAAAACAAGGGTAAATTGCTTAATGAATTTTTAGGCAAATTTACTTAATTAACTAATTAAATATGGTAATTCATATTAAATGGATTTTCAACCCACGTTCATCTCCTTCTTCCTCACACAAACTGTTTTGTTTTTTCGAGTTCTTTTTGTTCATTCACGATCATCTTCTTCTTCATGATTTTCAGTTTTATGTTCTTGCTTTTCGATTTTGTCTGTTCATTCACGATCAACTCATCTTTGGAACTAACTCGCAAGAAACTCGATCGTACTCGATTATAAACCACGTGAATTCAACTTCATTTACGCAAGAACTCTGAGCCATGTCTGTTATCCTTCAAATCCAGATAAAAATACGTCTCCAATTACGTGAAATCTAACAAGAAAACTTGGACTGTAGAACAACGTCTTATGGATCAAAAATACGTGTTCTGGATCTACTCTTGGATCCAGAAAAAGTTAGAGAGAATTAACAAAGCAAGCCTGAACACGTGTTCTGGATCTAGAACACCTGTTTTGGACGTACTCTGGATCCAGAAGAAGTTAGAGGTAATTAATAAAGCAAGCCAGAATACGTGTTCTGAACGTGTTCTGGACGTACTCTTGATCCAGAAGAAGTTAGAGGTAATTAACAAAGCAAGCCATAATACATGCTTTGGATCCAAAACCGTGTTCTGGATCTCCTCCTATATCCAAAAGAATTAAGAGGTAATTAACAAAGTAAGCCAGAACACGTGTTCTGAATCTATAACACGTGTTTTGGATCTAGAACACGTATTCTGGACGTACTCTGGATCCATAAGAAGATAGAGGTAATTAACAAAGCAAGCCAGAATATGTGTTCCGGATCTACTCCTGAATCTAGAAGAAGTTATAGGTAATTAACAAAGCAAGCCATAACACGTGTTCGGGATCTAGAACACATATGCTGGATCCAGAAGAAGTTAGAGGTAATTAACAAAGCCAACCAGAATATGTGTTCTAGATCTACTCCTGGATCCAGAAGAAGTTAACGGTAATTAACAAAGCAATCCAAAACACGTGTTCTGAAAGAACACGAAAATTAAATACGTACTCAAATTTAACTCAAGGTTAAAATTTGAATAACACTAAAAATAAAGCCGAAATAGATATAAACGAATAATAGAGGTCTAATTGCACATACATAGAGTAAAAATAGCTCTTTTGAAAAATTCTCCCTTGTAAATATATGTAGTTTTCATTAAGTTATAATAATATAAATATTTAGATATAAAAGACAAAGAAAATATTTAGATTTAATTACATTTAGATTTTTAAATATATATATATATATATAATTTCGTTTTTAAAATATTATATTTAGAATAATTTAAAATTGATCTTTTAATATGTTTTGTTGGATTAAAACAGATTAATTTGAACGAATATTAAAATATTCAATAATATATGTTTTTAATGTCCCACATCGGTTAAGAAAGTAAAAGGTAAACATGAATCAATCCAACAAATAAAAAAAAATGTTTTGAATGTTAAATTGCAAGTTGGAAGCTTGATTTATTCAACATCCAAATTATACAATTCTGTTTTTTATCTAATTTAATTGTTAGACTAAACAATTAGTTTATCATAATTCAAATATTTAGATTTAAAATAAAAATTATTGAAATATTTAATTTAGAATTACTTAAATATAGAATTTAGATTTTTTAAAATAGTATAATTAGAATAATTTCAACTTATTCTTTTTTGTATATCCTATTCGATTAAAATAGTGTTTTTGAAAACAAATACAAAGTTCGGCAAAAACGCAGAGCCATGATTTTTCGGGGAAGAAATCGAAATTACGATTTTTTGAGAAAAATGCGGAATCTTGGTTTTTTCGTGTTTGGAAAAACACGAAATATTGTTTTTTGTGTTAAGAAAAATGCGAAAACATGATTTTCTGGGGAAAAACTCAAAATCACAATTTGTAGGGTTTTTCTCATTGGGAAAAAATCAAGGGATCTACAAATATTACTAGGATAATTGGAAGTTGAAGGTTTGTGGGACAAGATGAGATTCGACGATGAGGTGTCTTTTGCAAATCAGTTAAGATTTGAGGAGAAATTTTAGATTTAGTTTAATATGTCTAGAAATTATTATTATTTTGTATTTCTCTGGATCAAGTTTTTTGAATCGGATCATATAGGTTTAGGACAACAAACACAATTTTTTATCGTTAATCTAATCATTTGCCCTAATTAATTAGAGAGGTGGGATTACTTTGAATACAAAAATACGAAGAGTTTATTGATGAAGTTAAAAATATAAATGGTTGAGTGTGAGTTTAAATATATAGATGGTAAACTGAAATCAATCCATAAAGAAATGGTCTCAACTTCTTAAGCAAATTTATGACCTTTTGCTCCTCCTTTCATAGATTTGGTTAGAATTGATGTTAACTCAATTTCATTTGAACTCTAAACTGCACTTAATTTTTCTGTCAGGAGGTTTGATATTAGGAAAGAGAATGCACCATACTCAAGATTTGTTCCATTATTTACCACTTTCTCTAATCTTGAGTGCTCATACTCACCTTTAATTTGGTAACAAACATTCACCTTATCCTCCTTTCCAACCTCCAGATTGTCTATTCTTTTTCATGCCATCAAGTGTGCAACCATGTGCAAAAAGAAAGGAGAGAATTTGGGTTAATTTGACTTTTTTATACTCTCTAGTGGTTAGACAATACTTTGATGTCTGTTTTCAACTGCAATGTCTGTGTGTTTTCCTAGTGGCCCAACATTGGGGTGGTTTAAACTCATAATTTAGAGATTTAAGACTGAAAACGAGATAGAAAGTCTTCTGCTTGTATATATTTCATTAAAAAAAGAGGAGAAAGATCGACGAGTATGGGTATATGATCTATCAATCAAAAAACCCGAATTAAAAGGTTTGCCCGGTTCATGCCTAGATCGATTGATCTCCAAAAAAGAGAAAGATAAAATGCTTCATTTTTGTTTTGTGTTTAGTTTTCCTTTAGTTTGTGCATTAGGCTGAATAATTGATTCCTATTTCTATGTAGTATTAAAGGTCATGGTCTCTCACTTACCTTTTTTCTCTTGCCACTTGCATAATGATATGAACCTTTTTAACACTTTTTAACACTTTTTGGTGAGCATCCCCAAATAGATTAACCACACCATCAAATCAGCCTCCCTTCATAGTCACATAGCCCTCTTTCCATGATTGAAAGACTAATTGATGAGAAACTCACGCCAACTTATAATGAATGTAGTGAGTTAACTAATGTGAATTCAGAGTCTATTCAGGTTAGAAGTTCAGAGTATGGACATGTTTGGGCGTTCATTGTGGCAATCTAGAGAAAATGCACAAACATGTTCAACTTTATGTGATTTATAGGTCAGGTTTAAACAAGGTCTACTAAAGAGAAGAGAGTCCCCATGTTTTCAAAATTCTCTCCCTTTCTTGAGACAGGTTTTAGGTTTCTTTAAAGGAAAAAGTCATTTTGGAATATTTAGAGGTACATAATAATGCATAAGCGTCAGAAGTTTGATAATGTTTGGAAGACTTCCCCATATTGGATCGAGCTGAGATTTCGATACAAGACAGCCACATGAGTTAGCTTTATTTTGGCGGCTGTTTGTACTCATTCCGAGCAACGGATGAAGCGTTACACCAATTTAGTGAAGACATGTTTGTCTGGCGTGCATAAGACAAACATGCAGGTATTGGCCGTGAGCAAAGGTTTGATCGATCCACTTTTGGGATCGATCAGTTCACTTCCCAAGCGCAAAAAATGTTTTTAAACATTCGATTTTGCCCTTGGAATCATCCCAACTTAACCTAATGTGAATCTCTCCCTATATAAACATATTTTCGAGCCTTTAGGATTTTAATGTTTATTCCAAAATTGTAGGGCTATTCGAGCGAGCTTCCAAGGGAGACGAATTTGATATTTTACCTTGTTTTAGAGAATAATTATTAATCCTTTTATTGTTTATATTAAATATCTTATGTTTTCAGTCATATTTTGTTTGATTTCATTGATCAAGTTTGAGTAGTTTCCTAAATTGAATGATTTGAGAAAAGGGGGGAAATTATGGTTCATGCTAGATTAATGTTTTGAGAAAAGAAAATTAGTTTAAATCCTTACTTAGTTACTGGAATATAAATCTAGATTTAATCTGACAATTTAGATCTACCTTTAGGATTGATATATGCGTCAAAATCGATGTTAGATCCCCTAGCGATAGAGAACGACAATTAGAATCGATTTGGTCTAGTGAACTTTACCTAATTTGTTTATTACCAAACTTTCTTAGTTAGAAAATGTTTCAATGAAAGTTTGATTACCGGGATTTCTCCAGCGCCCATACATGAGAGACTAATGGTAGAACGCTATTTAATTTAGAGAATGACATATTCATTCCTATATTTTGACAAAGTATGAAAATTTATACCCGAATTGAGATGGAATACTTACAACTATCTAATTCTATATAATTTTAAAATTTACTCATATTCAATAAAAAAATGGTTTATTTGTTCCTCGGACAAAACAACTGAATTTTCCGTAAACATGCTAATTGTTATATGGATTTTTTTTTTTTTTTTTTGACGAACTGTTATATGGATTTATTCGCTCTTCTGCTGATTCATCCATATTTTTTTTTCTAAAATAAGGAAATCTTTCTTCTCCACTTCTTTTGCATTATTTTTTGGGAAAATTGTTAAAACAATCCCAAACTTGTCATTTGGACCGTTTAAACCGTGAACTATTACCTAGGTCATTTTAACCTCATAGTTTTTCTCTCAATTTAAATCCCGAACTTTTGTTGACTGAGCCAAATTATACACGGCGTTAACTTCACTAACGAAATAAAACGAAGTTAAATCTCATCGCTAAATGAAACGACATCGTTTTGAAAAAACAACAAAAAATTATGAAGTTTCAAATTTCGGCCATTTTGACCCGAACTTTCGTTGACTTTACATTTTAATCACAAACTTTCGTTGACCGACACTACAAGAAAACACGCTATAAGCGACTACATACGTAGTCGCTCCGAAGTCGCACATTTAGTAAGTGCGACTACCGAGCGACTAAACCACGGAGTCATTATTAGTCGCTCTTATGAGACCTTCTAGCGACTACCTAACAGAGTCGCTAAAGAGCGACTACACAAAACTACTGTAACGGAAGTCGCAAATATACGAATGCGCGATTGGTCAACGCAGTCGCTCTAGTAGTTGCTAAACAAAGTGACTCCGTCTGTAATCGCTACAAAAACTATTAATAATAAATTAATAATAAAATATAATATAAAATAATACAAAATGTAATAATGAAAAAATTCTAACAGAGTCGCTCCTGATTAGCGACTTCGTCCACAGTCGCTCGATTATGGTACGTCCCTGATAGGTGTGTATTTTTATGGTTTTTACTATCGGTTTTCATTCGTTTTCTACTAGTTTAGGTTGCATTTTAGAGTCTTCTAGGTTGCATTTGCATATTTTTTGGTATTTCAGGTGCAAGGAGGGATCAACTCAGGAAATGGATCAAATAGGCAGAAAAGAGATCAAAAGCGCCAAATAGTACAAAACTTAGACATGATAGCGGTCACAACGCCGGTCACAATGACCGGTACTCCAAGAGAAAGACGGCAGTCAATATCACCGATACCATTACCGGAGCTAAAGAAGCAAAAGAAACAGTTAACATGTATCAGACAAGCCACTACCGGGACACTGAGCGATACACTCCCCAAACTCATAGATTGGAGCATCCATACTGGTCATCTAGACCGATGCCCTCACTGGTGCAAAACACGTAGATCTGACAGCAATTGAATTTCAGACATGATACCGGTCACTCTCGCCGGTCAAGCCAGACCGGTGCACGTCGGACAAAAACATTTCAACCATCTCCACCGGTCAAGCCCACCGGTATGCGCTGACCGGCGGAGACCCCGACGGAACAGAATATTCCAAGTTTAATTTTTCTTTATTTGAGTTGTAATTTGGCTTAGTATTTAAGAGAGCCAAAAACTAAAATCCTAGACATGTATTACCTTAGTTTTTCATTCAAGTTTTTCTTCTCTTAGGTTTTGAGATCTAGGTTTTTCTCTTTAGTTTTTCTCTTTTCTCAAAACTCTTTGTAGCTCTTTGATTATCTTTTATTGCATATGCTTTTCTTTGATTCCTCGCTTTGATTGTTTACTGCTTTTGAGTTCTAGTATCTTCTCTTATTTGCTCTCACAAATCATGTATATAAACTATCAAAGTGTTCTAGACATGATGTGTGAGTAGTCTCTTAAGCTTATGGATTATGGTAGACTAGGGCTTTTGATTGATTGTTCATGATGTTTGGAGTTTGATTTATCAGGTTCGCGACAGTTCTTACGGGTAGAGGCGCGCATGTCTGTCCCACCGGTCAGCGCTGACCGGCGTGACCCCCGACGGTAAAAAAATTATCGGGTTTAAGACGGGTTTTGCACAATATTTTTCATTCTTCTTTGATTTTGCCGATTTTTAGAGAGAATTCCCCCCCCCCCCCNCAATTCTCAATCGTTTTTGCTTGTTCAAAGTTCTAAACTCAATATTTTCGGATTCCTAACCCGATTCAACAACAATCTTTCATCAAAATCAAGGTATGACCACTCAATCTCCCAATTTTTGTTTTACTATTCACTTGATGAAGAACACTTGATTCAAGCATGTTTGATGGATGATTGGAGTTGCTTAAGCTTGTATTTACCTTGTGTGCTGATTACTAATGATTTTCCATGGATGCATGTGCTTAATTTGAGAATTTGATTGGAAAAAGTTTGCAATTTTGGGGATTTCTTTTTTCGGTTCGTATAGGATGACGAAATTGAGTACAATCGTTTAAAGAGTTCGACTATTGAGACACAATTGATTGTCATTTGATTGGGTTTATCGACTTAGCATTGAATTTGGGTTTGAATTGGATTGAATTTCATCCTTGCTAAACTACCTAAATGACATGAATCGATTTTGTTGAAATTGATTGNATGTTGAAACTGATTGGAAGCTAATGAGATTTTGGATTATCTTGATGTGTGGTGTGCCTTGTCTATATGGTCATGAACTTAATTAATGGAGTCCAAATGCTTTCGATCATATATGTGTGCTTGATTGTCTATTGCGACCCCGCTTTAAGCCGAAACTTTCGTGTATGGTTGTGTCGCAGGACATAATGGTTGAAACCAGAGGGCAATCGAATAAAGACAAAGGAAAAGCTCATGCCACTAGTAATGAGGCGCGTAAGAAAAAGGAAAAAGAGGATCGCTCAAGTAATTCATAAGGAGCTTCAACGCTAGAACGTGAAGGGATGATCAGGGCAGTGACTGGAAACTTGGCTGTATTAAGCCACTAAAATGGGAACTCGGAGTGATTGGACCAGTGACTACACCATCCAACCTGACCGGTACCAGATACCACACTCACCTTTGTCAAATTCATTTTTGTTCTCTTTATTTTTGGTTCCCTTCTTCCGACTTGGACACACAGGGACTGTGTGATTTAAGTTTGGGGGAGGAGCCACCTCTATCCTGATAATGTTTTCTGTTTTGTTTTATGATTGAGTCTCATGCACATTACATTTTTATGTTTTACTGAAACCCTGGAATTTTCCAAAATTTTGCTTTTATTTGGAATTTGCATCTAGATTGCATTGCATTGCATTGAGTTTAGGATTGAGTCTCATATAGGTTGCATTCACTCGTGTTTTCAAGAAAGAATTTATGCGCCTTAACTCCTGATCATCGATTTTGGCCTAGTAGTCTCGAAAAATCTTGAAGTTTGTAGCTTTAGATCTTGATGTTTAAAAAGCTAAGTCCTTGGATTTTGAAGCCTGCTAGCTTATGATTGCTTTCAATATTATATGAGTCTAATCCTGAACTTTAATTAGCATGATCAATTGTTGTATTTGTGTTTCATGGTATTTCTTTATTTCAAGCACAAATTTGAGCATTTAAGCCTAAACAGGTTTAGCTCAATTCGGTCATTCTCATTTTTAGGATGATTCCCTCTAACCCTTTTGCACCCTTGGCCTAAACACTTATGTGAGATCTCTTTGTTTGACTTAGTGATTGTGAATTTGCAAAAACCTGAAAGTATAGAGAGCGACAATAGAGAACATCTATTTGGGTAGCTTAAGATGTTGTGAATGAAATGAAAAAAAGAGAAGCTTGGGTAGCTCTAGGACTTGATTTCGATCTTGTTATAGGTAGAACTAGGCTTGGATTGATGAGATGACATGATAAAAGCTTGAAAAGAGAAAGAAAAGAATGGGTAGGAAAGAAAGAAAAAGAATCACCAAAGGGAATAAAAAGGGATAAGATAAGAAAAGCTAAAAGCTTAGTAGACTCCAGAAATGAAAAGAAAAGACATTCCAAAAGAGTAAGGCTAGAAAAGAAAAAGAAAAAAAACGAGAAAAGAATAAAGCCTTGGAGTTAGATGAAATAGGAAGAGTCTAGTTTGAGAAAAATCCCTAAGTTAAGCGGAAGAAAAATAGTGAAGAAAAAGGTTCAAAAGAATAGGATTGGGTAGATAATAGAGTCAAAGTTTGGGGGGGGGAATGGATGTTCAATGTTGTATGCCCTAATTGCTATTTGTCTTTCTTGATTTTGTTATAATTCTTTCACTCCACGAGAGAAACCAAATTACAATCGACCTTCATGCTTTGTGTAGAATTTTCTCTTTTGCATTAGAGTCCCCATTAGTCCGAACCGATTGAAACCATTGTGTATGCATTGATCATGTTTCACTCTTGCTTAATTGAATGTAGGAAAACATGAATAGGTTTAGTTAGGTGGATTACCTTAACTTGGTAATAATGATGGATGGTGATTTAGCTTGAATGATAAGACGAGTAGTTATGCTAAGTTAAAAACGCTCTCATTGACGACTTTTGGTTGTTAAGTCCTTTTTTTTCAAAGCTCGACCTTAGGCTTAATCTTTGTTTTGCTTGAGGGCAAGCAAATGATAAGTTTGGGGGAATTGATAGGTGTGTATTTTGATGGTTTTTACTATCGGTTTTCATTCGTTTTCTACTAGTTTAGGTTGCATTTTAGAGTCGTCTAGATTGCATTTGCATAGTTTTTGGTATTTCAGGTGCAAGGAGGGATCAACTCAGGAAATGGATCAAATAGGTAGAAAAGAGAGCAAAAGCGCCAAAGAGTACAAAACTTAGACATGACGGCGGTCACAACGCCGGTCACAATGACCGGTACTCCAAGAGAAAGACGGCGGTCAATATCACCGGTACCATTACTGGAGCGAAAGAAGCAAAAGAAATAGTGAGCATGTATCAGACGAGCCACTACCGGGACACTGACCGATACACTCCCCAAACTCAGAGATTGGAGCATCCATACCGGTCATCTAGACCGATGCCCTCACTGGTGCAAAACACGTAAATCTGACGACAATTGAATTCCAGACATGATACCGGTCACTCTCGCCGGTCAAGCCAGACCGGTGCACATCGGACAGAAACATTTCAGCTATCTCCACCGGTCAAGCCCACCGGTCTGCGCTGACCGGCGGAGATCCCGACGGAACAGAATATTCCAAGTTTAATTTCCTTATTTAAGTTATAATTTGGCTTAGTATTTATGAGAGTCAATAACTAAAACCCTAGACATGTATTACCTTAGTTTTTCATTCTAGTTTTGGAACGACGATCTATTTCCCCCCCAAAGTTTGCCCATATACGACTAGATCCACACGAAGTTTCGGCCTCTATATATTTCTTCCCAATTTCAAACTTAACAATCCAATTGAACACAATGCGAAAGTTCAAAACTTATTTCCCCATCTCGGTATAAATTGACGGGTTTGCTAATTAACCAAATCAGAACCGATATGATGTTAACCAAACTTAAAACCAAACCATATTAAACCAAAAATCCCTTCCCTTCGTGAGTTATCTCTCGTTCCCCAACCAAATCAGAGAAAACCCAAAATCCTCAATCTTCAAGGATCTTCAAACCATTGTCAAGGTAAGTTATTTCTCTCTTA
>OVAU01001634.1:3616-14247 GCA_900406315.1 Biscutella laevigata subsp. laevigata
GAGGTCTGTGAGTGACCACTAGGACGCCTAGCTGCAAGACTGCCAGGTTCCTGATACATGACTTGGGTAGGAGGCTGTTGACTCATATTGCCTCCTGCATTAGCCAGCGTCCTACCGTATAAAGAGTTATCAAGCTGCTGGGAATCAAGACCCATGGACAACATGGTTCTATTGAGCGTTCCTTGTTGACCCGGGGATGCATTCCTCTGCGCCCAGTTTATATACCCTTGTGACGAATTGTTTAGAGGCATTTCATCAAGCGGAGATGAAGACTGCCCGCTATAGTTACCTTTCTTCTGGAAAGTTGACGTATACGGGTTTAAAAAATTCTGCTGCTGAAACTGTTGCAGCTGTGGAAATAACTGCGGCTGGATCTCTTGAAACCTTCTTTGGAAACAAAGATCACCACCAGAAGCTTCAGTTATCTCAGACCTTTCAGAATTTGTTGTCAGGGTTGGACTACCCACATACTCATTATCTTGCTGAAACTTGCAAACAGACGAACCACCTGAGCTTATAGCGTTGAGTTGGTTAAAACCCAAGCTTTCACTGAACAAGAGCTGTTGATTTTGCATCCCTTGCAAGCACTGTTGATCAAGCACGGTAGTATTCTGATTCGCTGGAAAATTCACATACATGTTTCTAGAGAACGCAACTCAGTGGCTTGGTTCTGCATCAGTAATCAACAATCAACTTCCAATAAGCAGCAAGAAAATAATCAATAACCATAAGCAAAACCCCATAAAAATAGCTATATATTGACCTTGTTGTTGACCTGCAATGATTAAATCTTGAAATTTGGATGAATGGCAAAATCCTTGTTCAATTTCTTTCAGAGGCATTAAAATTCAAATCAAATCATCAGCTGATCCCTCTCTCAAGACAATAGATCCAACAACATCTGTAATAGAACAAGTATTCAGCCCATTAATAAAGCAATGCAAAGCATAATTGCTGCACAAGTCCTAACCTTTTGGACTTGTCTACACGAAAATGGCACTCTAAAGCACTGAATTGAGGTTTGGGGAAGAACCTAGAATCAAAACCTCAAAACCAAACTACTAATTTCTCACCAAATGAAAATTAAATCCCATAATCAACTAGATTAGAGTTAATTTTGACAGAGACTTCATGATGGACTTAGAANAACCAAATGAAAATTAAATCCCCACAATCAACTAAATTAGAGTTAATTTTGACAGAGACTTCATGATGGACTTAGAATTACCAGAAGGAACAATTAAAAATACCGTGATCTAAAAGAGAAGAGAAGCTGAGAATCGTCTAGGGTTCTTCTCCACTGGAACCGCAAACTTTAACACGGCTCAATTGCCACCAATATAATATATATTAAAAAGCGTATTTCTAATTTATTATTTTCCGAGATTCTCTTCGTCTCTTGACTTGAAGCAGCAAAATTCGTGAGCAACGAGAAATTCTGTTCGGAACAGTCTACTTCCACACTAAAAATTTCCCCTTTATCTCTGAGCAGTAGACTGAAAATTTTCTGATTCTTCCAAGATGTAAAAAATTTCGGACAAGACGCCGAAGAAAGAGGACCAATACTGCAAGAAAAAAAACTACAGTGTGAAAAGAGAGAGAAATAAATCTCCTGCCGTCATAAAACTAATTTCGTGAAAATATGGAAATAAAAAAAAAAGGAAACGAACCTCAGGTTCAGAGTTAGGTTCGGAAAAAGGAAGATAAAATGCGTGTATCAGATATTTGCTGCACATTGATTTAGACTCAACGGTCAAGATTGAAAATTGAGTTTTAAGNATTTGCTGCACAATGATTTAGACTCAACGGTCAAGATTGAAAATTGAGTTTTAAGATCGGACGATGTAGGTTACAAGAGAAAGTAAAACTAGATAACTGCGAATCATTTAAAGCGGGCGAAAACTTGGTTTTGGGACAACCTCACGCGCTCTAAACAACGCGTGGATTTTAATATTCCTTGTGAAACAAAATTGTTGACCATGAAAACTAATAATAATGAGTATGCAACACATTAAGCCATCTGCAGCAGAACTTGCAACAGACTCGTTCCAGGAACAGAGATTGCGATTGAGATTAAGAGATTGTGATTCCGGAAGAAATTCGAAGTTTAGAGTNGAGTATACAACACATTAAGCCATCTGCAGCAGAACTTGCAACAGACTCGTTCCAGGAACAGAGATTGAGATTATTAAGAGATTGTGATTCCGGAAGAAATTCGAAGTTTAGAGTCTGCTCCTCCGCTGATTACGCTGTCTCCTTTCCACCAGTCAGCAGATAAAACCTTATCCTTGTGTGTGTCAATAACTGACAAAGGCCACTGCAAAAGAAAGAATAGAAATTAGTTTCGGACAGGGAAAACAGTGTGTTATAACGGAATGGAGTATGTGTGTAATATATACAGCGGTCCTGAGATCCCAGAGCATGATTTTGCCGTCATAGGAAGCTGAGAGCAAATGAAACCAGGAGCGTTTGTGCCATTTACAGGCGGAAATCCATGATGAGTGTGAAGAGAATTGATACACTGGAGCCGATGTTCCTACATTGTAAATGAAGAGACTTTAGCAACCGTGTCAATAAAAACCATACACTTAAGGATATGAGCGTCTCTGTTCTTTTTATGGATCTCTCACCTGGCTTACGAGGATCCCATACTCTAAGGATTGGATCTGAGCCACCAGCAGCTACAAGTTCAGTGCCTTCACCGCCAACATCTACCGTGTTCAGGGCTTTTCCACAGAACTACGATTTCAAAGAAACAAACCAGCTCTAAGCTGAGGCAACGGGTCTGATGTGTGCCTGAATTTCCCGAAAGGAGAGAGTGAGAAGGCGTACCAAGTTCAAAGAATCTTTCCCTGTCTCAACATCCCATCTTCTAACGGAATGGTCCCATGACGAGGAATAAATTACATTACGCTCTGGCCAAACAACTGATGAGACGCACTGTGTGTGTCCAACAAGCGTGGTTAACGCTTCTCCCTATAAGAGATTCAATATCGTAATAGCTATCAGATACTTCAGCTGAAAAAATTAGATTGTTGGAGTCTTTCTCTTCCTCTCTATTTGAGGATCAGTTTGTGTTTTTAAAGTGTCTGCATAACATTCAGACTCTAAAGCGGGTACCTCTGACTGAGCTTCTTCGGCCTGGTTATTCCCCTTTCTTTTCTTCAATGACACTGGCTTCCCTTCTGAAATAGACTCATTTGTCTCCCATAAATTGATCGTGCAATCCCATGAACTGGAGCAGACCTAATTACATTAAACAGCAAAAAAGCGGTGAACACAATGAAATATATTATAGCAAATTAGTTTCACCCGCAAATAAAAAGTTAAGTGAAAGGGGAAAGCAAACCATGTTCTCAGATTTATAGGCTACAACACTTTGCACTGATGCCTTGTGCCCCCGCAATATCTTGTAAGCCCTAACTCTTGTAGTAGAGTCAACAGACTCGGCTGTATCAACCTTTATTCAGACAGATTGCTTTAGTTAACCGGAATTTTACCTTTGATTATATATTATTCCATTTTTACCTTAAACAATCTCAATGTCCGATCTTTGGAGGCAGTTGCTACAGTAACACTTTCTGCACCTGGATGCTCAAAATCAGCAGAATAAAACAACGAAATTAGAAAACGTAAGGAAGCAATCAGGTATAGTAAAGATTTCTCCTGCTATGCTTATACCATTGGAGTTAACTAAAGCAACAGAGGAGATTGCCTCAGTGTGGCCTTCTAAAATATGTGTACATGATCCAGCAGAGCTCCATATCCTACAGAAAGACTAAAAATCTAAGATGCTTGCAAATGTCAAAAGCAATACATAACGATAGAAGACTAGCAGATGCATACAAGATAATAAATGATCAGATGATTACCTTCCTAAATTATCATAGCAGCCAGTCAAAATGAACCTGCAAATAACAACAAGATCAAGAAAACTTCTACACAACGTATATTTTTCCAAATATATTTAATTTGATGCAAAAATCCCGAACAGGTGACGAATAATCTTGATATCAATGATAAGGCCGTCGTTAATTAGCCATTTAACAGTTGTACGATATTCCAAATGGCAAGAACTGAATAAGTTTTAAACAGGGCGATTCTACATCAGACAGTAATGCACTAGAGATTATAAAAATTACCTGGAAGAAGAACCGTCAACCGCACTGACCCAGTCATCATGGGTTAAAGGTTTTTCCTCCTTCCGTGGTATCACAGCCCTTATGTACTCGATTTCAAGAGTTCTTTCCTGCAAGAACCCAGAAGATAAAGAGGTATGCTATGTATTAATTTCATAATCTAGACAAGGCAACAACCACCAATACAAATTTGATGTCCTTACGGAAATGAAAAGTTGCTGTGTTTAAAACCTTACCGCCGATATTCCCTTTGCCCGAAGAAAATCATCGAGTGACATTCGAATAAGCTCCCCATCGATCAGGAAGTCAAATGGCTCAGCATTTTCTGCTCATCCGAAGATAATCTTATAAGCGAAAACTACTTATAGATGCTATTAAGTACGCTCTAATCCATAAGTACAACAAATTGCCTGAAACAGACCCTCTCGCATACACTTGGGATTTATAGAATTTAAAGAGAAGAAAAACAAGCACTAGGAATCGAAACTGAAAGCCCTACGGAGATAGAGAGAGAAGTATACCAGAACCGAGTAGAGAATTGACAATGGAAGAGAGACCGAGACGAGTAACACTGGAAGGGATGGCGACGGGGGTGATAGGAACTTTAAACGGAGAGTCAAGCTTCGTTATGAAGCTCACGTGAAGTCTCCTCGACGCATCTTCTCCGTCGACATCCATTCTCGTCTGTTACAGAGCAAGACGAAGAAACGAAGATAAATTAGGGTTCTGACTCGAAGAGAAGTAGTAACTAACAGGGTTTAAGAAGCCAGAAGGAAATTACGAAAATTACGGAAATAACCTCTCTCGGCACTTTCCCGTTTAATTTATGTACACCAGAGAAAAAATCCGGTTCGATGCCATAGGCAAAATCAATCTTAGGCCCAGATCATTTGGATCTTTAAACTGGGCCTTAATCAGGCCTCAGCTTTTTCCATACATACAGTCTATATTAGATGACCAGAATTTAATTGCATAGACCAAGATTTGGTTTTAATTGGTAAAGGGGAAAAGGAAAAAAAGTAGGACACGTGTTAGAATGATAGAGCTTTGTCACGAGATCTCCATCTGCACGGTCGTGAAATTATCGTTCCCTCTTCCCTTTTATCATCCGCTTGCGCTTATAAGATGGGACGAAATCTCACTCTGATTACGCGCTCTCTCTCTCTAGATCGTTGGGTTTAAGCTGGGTTTAATCTCGATTCCTTAGCCCTGTAATTTGGCGCCTTTCATCTTCGATTGGTTTTCTTGGTCCCTCCCAATTTTGCTCCTTCGCTAGAGTTTGTCAGCTCCTCCTTCCTCGATAATTCTGCTGCTCCGGGGGTTTCTACAATGAGGAAGTCTTCTTCTCCGGTAAACATTTCGTTTCTTTTGAGTTGAATTCAATTTTTAATTAGTCCGCTCTTTTATCGTGAATTGGACTCGCTGAGTTTCTAGGGTTTTGTTCGGGGAAGAATTGATCTTTATTTGAGTTTAATTTTCGTTTCCTGTACTGGGAAACTTGCTTTTTTGTTTGTTCTTAGTTCAATCTCTGTATCATGTCAATTTCGATTCTGATGGTTTCCTTCATCTTATCGTTTCAAGGTACCGAGATGAGAACTTTGAGGAAAATGAGTTAAACAGTTTTGTTGTCAAAGGAATGCGCTTTTCGCTGGGTTGATTCAAGATATGGTTCTACATGTTACGCTGTGTATCAAAGTTGTAAGAAGGGTTGAATATGACCAATGGAGGCGGGGAGGGTGGAAGTCAGCAAAGAGAACTACACGGCAAAATAAATCTTTCTCATGGCAATGATTTTGAGTACGGCCTTGCTAGAATGGCCGTGGCACAGATTTGCGAGAGTGCTGAGATTAACACTTACCAGGAATCACAAACACGCGAAGGTCAGAGATTCTGTGCTTTTCAAGAGTCTGCTCTTGAAACACTAACCGACGTAATGATCCAATACATTCAGAACATTGGGAAGACTACACAGTTCTATGCTAATGTTGCTGGTAGAGTAGAAGGTAATGCTCTGGATATTGTTCAAGCACTAGAAGATCTTGGCTCTGGTTTGGGTTTCAACGGTGCTCCTGATGTTGAGCATTGTCTTGCTGATTCTGGTGTAGTCAAGGATATTATTCGTTATACTGGAGAAACGGAGGAGGTGCCGTTCGTTTATTCTCTCCCCCGATTCCCTTTCAACAAAGGGAAAAGACCAGCTCCTAGCTTTTCCATGATTGGCGTAGAGCCTCCAGATGAACATATTCCACTCTGGCTTCCTGCATTTCCTCAAACCAAGATATCTAAAGAGACCGGGGAGACTAATGTTGGCAAAATAGAAGGGGATGTGCAGAGTAGAGAAAATGGATCTTCTTTTTCAAGTGTGCAGCAGGCTATTGATGTTGATAGGTTAAAAGTTCAGAAATCCATGGATCAAACAAATGTTCAGAAACCAATAGAGGAACCCGAAGGTAATCCATATCTTGCAGCACCACTTTGGGTTGTAGAGAAGAACGTGCCACGCGTGTTCTACTCGCCAGAACTTACAAATGGAAAAGAAGCTGGCGTTCATGAGAAACATATCAGCAAGAGCCATTGCATTCCAGCTCTTGAGGCACATTCTCCATCTGATGAGATCAACGACAAGAATAGATTAGCTGAAACGGAGGATGTAGAGAAAAAAGATGGTGCAAAAACACAACGAGCTTTGCTTCGTTTCAAGATTGGGACTCGAAAGGCCCCTGTGTGTTGTACGATAAATCAGAGCTTAGAGGAAAAAGGTTGGTTCCAAGAGGATGAAGCCAAGAGGGAGAAGAAGATGTAAAATAGGAATTTTGTCATTAGAATTTGTAGACGGAATATCTTTGCATCCCGAGTTTAGTGATAGTTTGCAGTTGAATACGTGACCTTTTAGGGAAAGAGGATTCTTTTACCAACTCGAATTGACGCAGAATCAGAGAAGTGTTTGGTCTTTATCTTCGTTTGTTGGTGAAACATTCTACTGATAATTGATTCCTTTAGGTGTGGCAAGTTAGTGATCAAACTTAATTAAGAATTGTTGAAAGAGAAATGGTGTATAGTCTTTACATCAATCGAGCTTTACTGAAATAACATTATCTTGAGTAGAGTCTTTACATCAACAATTAAAAGGAGAAACATAAGAAAGGGTTCAAAAAACCAAGAAACTACAAGCTCCCAACTCTATAAANCAATAACATTATCTTGAGTAGAGTCTTTACATCAACAATTAAAAGGAGAAACATAAGAAACGGTTCAAAAAACCAAGAAACTACAAGCTCCCAACTCTATAAAATGGACGATTTTGACTCGAATCATTTACAATTCTAAGTGGTCATTAATTAGGAATATTAGCAATGGAGAAGTTGTCTTGGTTGCCCAATGAGCATCCCCGGAAAAGCTGCAACCTCGCTGGCCACAACTTCACTAATCAAGTCCTTAAAGATTAGCCTCTCAATGTCCAACACTAACCCTGGTGTCTCTCCTTCAATCTCCTTCCAGTTCATACCACCTTGGCTTTGCAGGTCCTCCCAAACGAGTTCTTCGTCGTCCTCATCAAATATACAATTTGAGTTGTCTTGCAATTGATCAATCTCCGAACACAGACTTTGCAGAAGTTCTTTCCCTCTTAAACCTTTTTCGGTTGTCCCTAGCCGGCTGATCGATGATGTTATGGATGGTTGCTTCGTACACCCTTGTGCAGCGAATCTGCGAGCTAAGATCTCGTTGACGGTGTCAAATATGAGCTTCCTCTTGCTTTTCTCTATCAGGTTCACCGTCTGTTGTTGTCCGAATCCTCTGCCTCTGTATTTGTTGTCCTGTAGACTCATATTGCTAGTCTTGCTCTGTTCCAGGACATAGAAAAGGCTTGGGTTGATCGGTAGGTGGGCTTGGTGCAGCTGAATGCTTAGCATGCTGTATTCTATATCTCTTAGAAGCCCTGACGCCAACAGTATCTGTGCGATGTACTTGTGGTCACCACTTTCTTCCATGAAACCATCGATAAGTTTGGCATCAGACTGCTCTACACTCGCGTTACTCTCAGGCCAAACAATAGATCTGCATAACTTGCTGTGCTTGTTCATCCAATGCGCCTCTTCCGAATTTAGATTATCGTCCTCTGTGACAAGAAAGATAGTAAAGTGAGAACTTAAAAGAATTCAAACTTTGGGCATATTGTGGATCAAAGTTTGGATACCAGTCTGAGTTTTTGTTTTATCTTTCGCAGTGACTCACCTTTAAAGACAATGGATATCTTCCTCACAGGAGATGGTGTCTCATCTTCTTCGAAGGTTACATCAAGAATTGAAACCGGGCTGGGTTGCTCCACTGTAACTTTCAGAGGTTTTGGCAACGACCTCAATCCCAAGTCTGGACTCTGCATTGATAAACAGAAGAGATTCAGGGAAACATGTACTGGCAAACTTGTGAAGTGAATTTGCATTAGGAGAAAAGTTTATACCCTTTGTTTTGGTGTGTGCTGCTCTGTGTTGTCGCTGTTCCTTTCCCATTTATATCTGCTTGTAACCTCAGTGTCAAGGTTAGAGGCCAAGCTTACGGTACTGTCAGATCTTAGACTTCTCAAGTCACTGCTTTCGTCACTTAAACGGTCTTCAGATTGCTGCAGGACGCGACGTTTTGGCACTGGCTTTCTTCTCTGGGAGGCTGACTCACTCTGTTGCCTACTGAGTTGTTGTCTCTGGATCTTGTTCGGTTCTGGTTTTGGAGACGTTGGTCGAGAATGCTTCTCGAACTCGAGCTTCTTAGGTTGTGCCCTTGGGCTGACACTAGGCTTCTGGCTTTTTGCTGACTTGGCCATGTCACTTCTGGATTGTATTGGTCTGGGACTAGTGTTCTTCGTTGTGGAATCTGTCTGGCCTTTGTAAAACCCCGGCCTCGGGGTCACTTCCATGGCGATCTGCTTCCTCGGAATGACTTTCTGAGTTTGCCTCAGGTTTCCAACCTTGACAATCCGCGGGGAAATGGAGGCGGAACCAGAAATGCCCCTCTCTTCGAATACTGGTGCCGTTGCGGCTTTCATAACAACGATGGAGGAAGATTTTGAGTTTTTGAAAGACGGACTTGTTGCAGATGAAATCGGCTGATCACTTCTCTGCATTAAAGTGGTCGAACTCACAGTTTTGTTATCTTCATCTTTACTTATCATTTGCTGCGTCTTCTCCATTGCTTCAAGTATTTGCTGTAGAGCTCTGAGATCTTTCTCGGACTTTTTGAACTCAAGCTGCGAAAGCCGCTTCTGTATCTCACCATAAACTGTCAGTGTAGCGTCTGCTGCTTTGACTTGGTTCTTGGTACCGTCCTCTTGCGTCCATGGAGCTACTTTCATAGGAAACTTAGCAGGTATCATCTTCTTGATCGCATCAGAACTTCTTGATTCCACTCGGAAGGTTGGCCTTGGGGAGTCGCAGAAGCGATTTTCTCTGTTCTGTTCGGTCACAGGCTCGTCCGGAATGAGTTCAAGACCCATCAGTTTAGCAACAACACTCGATGTTGTTCTTCTGTGAGCCGTTGCAACCTCTTGCGGCTCTGTTGAAATACTACTAGATCTTGCACTCCTAAAGGAATTCGATCTACTGTCTAACGACAACCTCGGTGTCTCTTTCAACTTGGCACCTGTCTTTCGCGTCTCCCTCTCATCGTAAGAGAATCGAGGACTATCTTTTAGCTTCACAACTCTCCGTCCCTCGCTCCATTCGTTAGAATTCCGGGATGGTGATAAGGACACATTAGCTCTGGTTGTCTTAGTCTGCTGAGACGAGGCTTCTTCATCTCTAGTTCTTGTCTCCTTGTGAATAGAGCTTTTCACAAGCTCCTTTAAGTCACTAGCCATCATTACACCTCCCCGGCCCCACCTCGGCGACTCGTTGGTCGATTCTCTAACAAGATTATTCGTTTGAATCAAACCAGGCTGTTCATACTGAGAAGTCGTAGTACTGATATCTGCAGATGAGAAGCTAGAAGAGCATGGTGATGAAGAAAACGACAACCTCGAAGACGATTCAGATGAGACTTTCTCCTTTACAACATTCTTCTTCTTACTCTTCTCCTGCAATTCAAGTAAAATTCACTTCTTAATTCAATTTTCCACCATGGAAATTATCATTTCTCTACTGGTTACAGATTTCTTACCATTTCCTTCTTGTCCGTTGAAATGTTGACATCACCGACATTATCACTTGTTTTGCCTGCAAATTATTTTCCAAAGACCTAGTTGTGTTAGATAATACACCTATAGGAAAGGTACAGAGAATTAGAGGTTAACTATCTAAAGACAAGTCATGTTCTATGTGGTCCTCCAAATCCTTGGATTAAGGATCTTTAGTAGTCAGATACTAGAATACAAAAGCAATGTCTTGTGTTGAATAAACTAGAGAGAGAGAGAGAGACGTTACCTGAAGGCAGAGACTTGAGCTCATCTCCGGCGACGGCAACACGTCTAGCTGGATAATGTTGTCGATAAAACACTTGAAAGAT
>OVAU01001635.1:0-14246 GCA_900406315.1 Biscutella laevigata subsp. laevigata
GACTTGGGATGAACCAAGTTCCACAATTGGGTGAGACATTTTGTTTTGGTTTTAGCTTTCTAACAAGTCCATAAAATTCGAGGAATGAAAACATGAATCCATGGATGAGTTTGTTAATGGATCCATTAGAAAGAAAGAGATTGATGATTTAAAACATTTGTAGAAGAGAGAAAGATAATGACTGATTATCATGGTAAATGATCCATGACACAGTGATATACGTTGGTTGGTTTTAGAAACAGAGGAATAAGGAAATAGAAACCAAACGAATGAGGAAAAAGAAACAGAGACAGAAGGAAATAGAAACCAGACCAAGGAGGAAAAATAAACAGAGACAGAAGGAAATAGAAACAGAGGCAGAAGGGAAAAGAAACAGAGGCAGAAAGGAAAAGAAACAGAGGCAAAACGTTATTAGACCAAATTCGTTGGTTGATTTTTATAGAAACAACCTAAGTTTTGTTATTAATTACAGAGTATATTTGGTTGGTTGGGTAAAGTGGGTAGACTTTAATTCACCTAGTCATTTCGACTGACATCTAACAACAATCCTAAACATTTCGATTGACATATATCAAACAATCCTAGACAATTGATTCCATCTACCAAACAATCATAGGCAATTGTATTATATTAAAGCAGTAACTTACAAGTATTCATGTCGGATGTAATCCTTTTTGCCTTGCCGTTTCTTCTAAAACTGCTCCTTTTCAACTGATCCATTTAATTCACCTACATCAACAATGATATCAGTATACATGGTCATTAAACAGAACCATTATAGTCTATTACTACACATTACTTAACTCTCCTAGACTTGACATCAAACAACTACTAAACATTTATGTAAAATAAAGATGCATGCCATTTAACACAGTAACAACTACTCATCGATATCAAAATAAAGATGCATGCCATTTACACAAGATCAGTTACAGAACAAGATCAGAACAAGATCAGTACACAATATCAGTTACAGAACAAGATCACAACAAGATCAGATACAAAATAGAAGAAGAACAAATAACTCGACACAACATCACAACAAGATCACAAATGAAACTCGACACAACATCACAACAAGATACATTTGGTTTTTGGTTAAAATCAACTCCAAATCACCAATCAGAATCGAACGAAATCACCAATTAGCATATCATTTATTCAGCTTAGCATATCATTTATTTGATCTAAGAATATCGATTACAGCTATGACATATATCTGCTCCATTTATATCACTCAAGAATATAAACCCAATAAACAACTAAGTCAAACATAGTCTATGTATATGTAACTGTAAAGAGAGAAAGAGATGACTTATCTATGGAGATGTCCCTCATTTGATTTGTGATGCATCTTCTTTCTGCAAACAGAGAACAAAACACCAAATCAGAAGTGAAACAGAAAACAAAACACAATCAGATTCAACAAGAGCAGTTTGAAACAACTAGACATGGAAATCAGATTCAATAAGTCATTCGCATCTATAAAACTAAACAATCGACATGGAAAACAGTTCTTTAGCTTTTATATCTTCTCAAACTAGAAACGAGACAAACATAAATCAACATTGAAAATAACCAAAATAACCATAAACGAGTCCATTACACATGTCAAAAGTAATTGATCATAACCACTTGACAGTAAATCAGATGTGATCTAATCAAATACAACTTTTAATCAACCAAATACAATAACAATTAACTGAAACTCAACTCGAAATCAACAAATTTACAATCAAAGACTATAGAGATAACATAAATTTATCTGTAAAGGATCTCCACCAGAAGAATGTCTTCTCTGAAGCAAAGTTCCAAAATAAGCATCACTAGACAATATCACAGAACAAAATACTTAATAAGAGTAGCTTCAAATCCAAATCGACACAACAACAATAGACAAGAACAAAATACACAGTATCAGTAGACAAATCAGTTAACTCAAAATAAAATACATATCAGTTAACTCAAAATCAGTTCATTATAAAGATAAACAAGTCAAGAATCAGGAGAAACAATCTACACCTATGACACTCGAACGAAATGAACCAAATAAACATATGAAAATCGACCGCAAGCAACTCCAAAACCAACTCGAAATCAACACGAAATAAACGAAAAACACCATTAAACGAAGCAATAACAAGAAACAAACCTTTAGATGTGAAAAACCCCAAATCGATTTTAGGGTTCCAAATCCCCAATTCGATTTCAGGGTTTTCGAAACCCTAAATCGCCTCCCATCTGCCTCTCGGATCGATCTTTGTCGATAAACAAGCCTCCTTCTTCATCACCGACGAAGTTAGATGGCTCGCCGGGAGTTTTCGACAAAATCGCCCCACATTCGCCTCTTCCGCTCCTCTACTTTTTTTTTTCTCTCGATATCGAAAATGAGAGAGACAAAGTGAAGAAACGTTGCGTTTTGGGTTGCGATTTCACTCACGAATCAGCATCAGCCACGTGACGTTTCTGATTCGTTTCAGAAATCCCTTAAATGAGATACGTTTCTCCTTCCCTTTTTCATTTCTGATTTAAATTTTTGATCAGAGACCCACTCCAAACCGTTAAAAACCACAATTGCGGGTGGTCTTAGCTGACCCTAACCGAAATTGAACCGGTTCAGTTCGTTAGGGGTTGTTCGAACCATAATCGCAGGCTGAGTACGTAGTGTAAGTTTCGTTGGAGCTTGAGAGTGTGTCGGTGATGTGCTGGAGGATTTGCTGGCACGAAGAGACACGTGTCTTTCAATCATTTGATAATGGTTGAGTTATGTGGAGAAAGTTGGGACCCACAAGAAGACAAATTTAGTAATTCCGGAGATTTGGAGTTAATTGAGCCTTGGATTGCTTCCCAACTAATAAAGAAGTCTTCTTCTATATTTTTTTTTTTTTCTTTCTTTCCTTTTTATTATTATTTTTGTATTAATATGTCTATCATATAATAGTAGACATAATATTAGAAGCTCAATCTTAGTGTTGAGATGCGCTCAATTAATCCGTTAGAGTTTATTACTACGATCTTACTTTAACAATCAATAAATGTTTGTATAGAGTTTTACTTTTCTTCGACACACAAAAAAAAAATCATTTTATACGTTCAATCTAAGCATAAAATGAACTACAAATAGTCTACTTCAATTTCATTTGTAACAATTACAGTTTTAAATGAAACAAATTCAATTTAAAACAATGTTTTATATTCTCTTACTATTTCTAGTTACTTTCGTTCATTATAAAAATAAATTTAATAGATCTATTAAATTATAATAAAATGTCAACATATTCTTAATATGTGAGTGACAACAAAAAAAACTCTTGAAATTGGAGAAAATGTCCAAATTTTTTTAAGGAAAATACAAAACTACGAGTTTATTTGTTCTGAACTTTTTTTGTTTGTTATAAAGATGTAAGCAAACAGTTAGTTATAAACGTAGAATCTACTAGTATAAATATTAATTTGTTTTCTACAATAATCATAATTTATTGTGAATTCTCAACCAACATTATATTATATTCCTTCCGTTCTTCGGTACTTAAAATTTAAACATTTTATTTCATTATTTTATTATTATGTTATTAAGTATATATTTTTTTGATTAAAATGTACAATAATCCGAATAAAATCTTTATAGATATATTTTTAAAATTATTGTGTAATTTCCTTAAACTTTAAATAATAATGAACGAGAAAAGAGTATATATTAGTTTATTAGAAAATGATAAAAAAAAATTCAATAAAAACGGTTTTTTTTTCATACTTTCTCTAAATCCTCTCTCTACGAATTTTTCAATTCTCTCTGGGTAAATTCCGGCGATGAAGAGGAGGAGGAGATCCAAACTCTCCGGCGACTGCTACACCCTTGTGTGCCGCGCGGCCTGTCCCCCTCTGGTGTCCACTCAAGCTCCGGCGACGGTGGTGACCTCTCATCTCGCGAAAGCGGCCATCCGGTCAGAGAAAAGCTCACCTCGGCGACGGAGCACTCAGCTTCCTTCTTCTCCTCAGACGGCCGGATGCACCTCGATCTCGGATCCCACCGAGTTCCCCGTGCGTGCGCCGGTGAGCCTCGTCTCTTTCCCGTTTTCGGTTTTAGGTTCCAGTCGGAGGTGTCCCCACCCTCCCTCACCGCTGCTTGAAGGCTCCTCCTCTTCCGGTTCATGCGCTAGGCGCAGTGGCGGGGCTGGTGGCTAGCATGGCTTCTGGCGGCGGCGGTTTTCTTCAGCATAGAGTTGAGTTCCTCCCAGGGCGGTCGCCGTCTCCTCTCGAACTCGTCCAGTGGGGTCCGATTTGCGTGGTTGAGGCTGAGATACTTCCGTTCAGGTAATGGGCTCATCTCTCTAGTTCAGTCGGTTCTTGCCTCACGCTAGACTTCGGAGAAAGACGGCCTCCCTCCTCTTCAACGTTGAGTACCCGGATCCGAGGCTTTGGCGATTCTGACTGGTGCGGCGGCGAACCTAACGACGGCGACGGTGTAGAGATTAGGTTTAAGTAGTTCTCTTTTTAGGTTAGGGTTTGCTTGTTTGCGGGCCTTGACCTTTCTTGATTTCTATTCTTTGGATTTGTTATTGAACTGTGTAGCCAGTGGACTATGTTGGGTCGTTTTTATTATATTCAGAAAACCTTTAACAAAAAAAAAAAAATGATAAAAACAAAAAAGACACATGTTCCCCGTTAACAACATATCAAAGATTACGTTCTCTCCATGCTTAGTTTAGTTAGTGCCTACTATACATCTATTAGTTGCTTAGGTCAAAAACTCTTTTGACCAAATTTGTCGGTCGACTGTAAAATAAAAAATGTCGGTGCTCGGTTTAAACAAACCACATAAACCGGTAATTAAGTTAGTCTGGAAACCTACAAGTGCCAAATTTATTGTTGTAGGAACTACGCACGTGTAAGTGTCCCTTAAATGGAAATGCCTAAGAAACTCCAGCTCGATCTTATGTCATTATCGTATGTTGCTACTCATGTATGGATCTTAAGTACCGTGTTTAAGAATAGAGATTAATATTGTTAATCTACTAATTAATTGGACCGTTTCATTAAAAACTTGTAATAATGATAATTAGATAATGAGTTACTCTTTTAAAATCCTCCACAAGTACGTTGCTAAATAAGTTGGAAAAAATCGAAATTATTATAACCTTTTTGAAAACATTGGCATAATTAGTAAATTGTTATAAACAACACTTGCAAGACAAGTCCATATTTTCAATTTCAACAAATTGTAATCTATATTACTTTATAGAGACACATTTTGATTAAAATTGCATAAACTCATCATTACACGTCTATCAGTTACAAAAAGTATAAGATTTTAATTTCTTAATATGCACTTTTTAAACTAAAGTTTATTAGTATAATTCTTCGAGATTAGCACAAGAAAAGCAATAACAAGCTCCATAAATTACGGCCATTAATTCACTATTATGTAGAAAAAAAGTAAAAGTCGAAAATTTGTTCAGATTAGAAAATAAAAATTAAATAAGAAAAATGACGTCATCTCTCTCTCTCTCTCTCTCTCTTCCACCACTCCATTGAGCTTTCAAATATCCCCATGCGAGAGAGAGAGACTAGTGAGAGAAGTCCATCGCTTTCTTTCTCTCTCTCAAACAGAGACTCAGAGAGAGAGAGATTTCAAAAAATGACTGTGAAGAATCACCGACACAAACGAAGGCACTTTCTCCTCTTTCTTCTTATCATCATCACTATATCCTCTGTAGCCGCGATGGCCGGGATTTCTTCGGAGGTCGGAGCATTAGACTACGGAAATGCATTGTCTAAAAGCTTACTCTACTTCGAAGCTCAGAGATCAGGTCGACTTCCTTATAACCAACGCGTGACGTGGCGTGACCACTCTGGTCTCACCGACGGTCTCGAACAAGGGGTTAGTTTCTGTTACAAACTCATACATTAAAACTAATTAATATTGATATTTATTGCTGATTTACTCAGTTTTTTTAAAATTAATTAATATTCTGATTTTTTAATTATGAGAAACAATTCTCTTTAATTTAAAAAGAGAATGTTAATAGAAAATTAATATTGCTATTTATTGTTGATTATTAGTTCAATGATGTGACATTTTTTAAAAAATATTGTGATTATAAAAGGTGGATTTAGTGGGAGGATATCACGACGCCGGAGACCATGTTAAATTTGGACTTCCGATGGCTTTCACGGTGACGATGTTATCATGGAGTGTACTAGAATACGGTGACTCACTCGCTTCCACCGGCGAGTTATCTCACGCTCTTGAAGCTATAAAATGGGGAACTGATTACTTCATCAAAGCACACACAAGTCCAAATGTCTTATGGGCAGAAGTAGGCGACGGTGACACTGATCATTACTGTTGGCAAAGACCGGAGGATATGACTACTTCACGGCGAGCTTTTAAAATCGATGAGAACAATCCGGGATCTGATCTCGCCGGAGAAACAGCAGCTGCGATGGCTGCAGCTTCGATCGTTTTCCGGTCAACAAATCCACATTACTCTCACCTGCTCTTACATCATGCCCAACAAGTACATAAATAGCTTTTTCCAAAACCTTTAATGTTACAGTTGGGAGATTTCAGTTTTTTTGGTACAATCGGTTTGGTTTATTGAGTAACCGGTTATTTTAGTCTTTAAACATTTCACCAAAATTAATCGAAATTAAAATTGGTTCATTTCTCGGGTATTCGGGTAATTAAAACTCTATAGAAATCAACTGATTTTTCAGTTAATTCGAATAATTTTGGATCGTTTTAGGTAATTCACAGATATTTTTAGTTCATTCGGTACTTTAGTTTATTTTCCAAATTTTGGTTTAATATCAATTTTTTTTATTTTATATAGAAAAAGTTCCGTTAACCGATTTTTTAAACCGATAATCAAACCAATTTCAAGATTGTTTTCGATCCGTTATTGATTGTAAATCGAAACAAACCGAAAATTTCGGTTAGTTGGAACCAATGTTTGATTTAATCTGAGATATTAACTTTTGGATATGGTTTTTGGTGTAGTTGTTTGAGTTTGGAGACAAGTACAGAGGAAAATATGATAAGAGTTTAAAAGTTGTGAAGAATTATTATGCTTCAGTGAGTGGTTACATGGACGAGCTTTTATGGGGAGCCACGTGGCTATATCGAGCCACCGACAATGACCATTACATGAGTTATGTTGTTGACATGGCTCACGAACTTGGTGGTCTTTCGTGGGCTATGTCTGAGTTTAGCTGGGATGTTAAGTTCGCTGGTGTTCAACTACTCGCTTCCATGGTTAGTACTTTACAACAACTATTCAAATATTTTTCTCTTTGCAATAAAATACTTCGAACAATTTCTTTTAGAAAGTTAGTTATTCATCAGAAACAAAACTAAATAGTCACGTGCTTCTGTTTCTTTAAGCCGGTACGTCTCTTTAAATGGTATCTGTTAGAAGCACGTGATATTAAATCTACTAGTTAACGCAAGCCCAAATTTTAGCAAATAACATTATAATTTTGGGGTTACCATTTTAAAATTAAACTGTTAGAAAGAAAATAGTAGAACTTTCGGATTGGTTTGGATCAATTAACTGATCGATATGGAATTAAATTTCAGTTTTGATCAGTTTAATTTGGTAACCAATTTAATTTTTTTTCTTTAGTTTTTAACCAAAATCAAAATAAAATCAAGTTTAAACCAAAAATTTGAAATATATATCAAATATTTGAATTAGCCAAAATTACTCAAACTGAATGAACATAAATTATCCAAGTCTGTTCGAAATTATCCGGTTCGACCACAAATTTCGGTTGATTTTAGTAAAATTATTAATAACCGAAATAACTAATAACTGATCCAAACTAAACCAAAATATTAATCGATTTGATTTAATACACTTTTTCGGTTGTCCCAATTACCTGAAAACCCATCTAACCAGTCCAATTCTACACAAACCGAATCCACACCCCTACTTCAAGTTATAATTTTTTAACCATTTTAGTAATGATCTCAATTCACTTAACCACAAAAGGGAAACATACAAACTTACGTTGATAATTATTGCATTACTCGTATTATCTCAACATTACTTGTTTCTCACTTAAGGTCCTTAATTTATGGTGTGCTGTCTCCTTTATTAGTTGATGAAAGAAGAAAAGCACAAGCAACATTCTAAAGTCCTACAACAATACAAATCAAAGGCGGATCATTACCTATGCTCAATCCTCAACAAAAACATCAACGGCACAAACGTCCGACGAACTCCAGCCGGTTTACTCTACGTCCGACAATGGAACAACATGCAATACGTCTCCACCGCATCTTTCCTCTTAACCGTATATTCCGATCATCTCCGTAAATCAAACACCAATCTCGAGTGTCACCAAGGAACCGTAACTCCTGCAGAAATGATTGGGTTTGCTAAATCACAGATTGATTACATTTTAGGATCAAATCCGATGGAAACAAGTTATTTAGTCGGGTTTGGTTCAAAATACCCGACTAGAGTTCATCATAGAGGCGCTTCGATTGTTTCTTATAAAGAAAACAAAGGGTTTATTGGTTGTACTCAAGGATATGATTATTGGTACGGACGGTCTGAGCCTAATCCGAGTGTTTTAGTCGGGGCTTTGGTCGGAGGACCGGATCATCATGATGAGTTTTTTGACAAGAGGGATAATTACGTTCAAACCGAGGCTTGTACGTATAATACTGCCCCTTTGGTTGGTGTGTTTGCTAGACTTATAGAGCTTGAGGAGACAAGACTTGAAGAAGAAGAAAATGTGAGCTTACTTGCAAGTTATAAGAAATAGGTTTTAAAAAATACGAATACAGAAATAGGTTTTCTTCTCAACAAGTTTTATCAAGTGAAAGTGTGTATTGAGCTATGATTAATGTAAAGCTTAATTTCATTACAAGATTAAGCGTTGAACCAAACAAAAATCCTAAAGACTTCTACGTTTTATTGGACGAATTATCTTGACGAGCCACTGCTTCTTGTAAGAAGCAATGACTTGTGCTATTCCCAATCCAAACAACACTCCAGTTGCATACCCTATCGCCACTTGTTTCCAGTTAAAGATTTCTTCTTCTTCTTCGTCTTCTTTTTCCACTGGTGGCGCAAAGCATGTACCCTGGAGTGGGAGTCCACAAAGTCCAGCATTTCCTTCAAAAGAAGATTTAGCTTGCCCAGTGAATTGTGGTCCTTGTGGTATTTCACCTGTGAGCTTGTTATGAGAGACATTTATGTAAGCCAAAGTCGAGAGGCTCTTGAGTTCATTGGGAATAGTTCCAAAGAGTTGGTTTCTCGACATGTCTAATGATTCCAGCTCCGTAACATTTGCCAAAGACAGAGGTATATGGCCTGTGAAGGCGTTGTTCGATAAGTTGAGTGCAATCAACGTTTTCAATAGACCGATGGATTCAGGAATCTCTCCTTCAAGTCTATTCCCAGAGATGTCAATTGTGCTGTAGGAGACAAGAACCTTTTGCTGCTCCATGAGTAGACCCTTGTACTGCAAATCTATAGCGTCTTGGAAATTGTATAAAACAACTTCTTGCGTTTGGTATCCCATGTAGACACTCCCATCTTCTTTCCTCTTGAACGAAGTTGCTTTCCAGTTCACGAAATAATTTGATGACAAGCTTCCTGTAAAGTTGTTCTCTGATATTTCAAATATGCGGAGTTCGGGGAATGCAAGAGGACCTTGATCAGAAGGAGAGATAGGACCGTTGAATCTGTTTGAACGGAGGATAAGGACTTGTAAGTTTGGTAAAGCTTTGAGCCAGAAAGGAAATGAGTCTTCTATTCTGTTGTGCTCAACACTTAAAAGCTCTAGAGAGGAGCAACTGAGA
Source organism: Biscutella laevigata subsp. laevigata (assembly GCA_900406315.1). Lineage (NCBI taxonomy): Eukaryota > Viridiplantae > Streptophyta > Magnoliopsida > Brassicales > Brassicaceae > Biscutella > Biscutella laevigata. Next base: position 9,821 of record OVAU01001635.1, read on the forward strand.
AGAGACTTTGGTAGCTTCCCGGTTAACCGATTGTAGCCGACGTCGAGCGTGCGCATTGCAGAACCGGAAAGGAATATATCCGGGAGACTCCCTTCCAAGTAGTTCTTCCGGAGACAGAGTAATGTTAAGTTACTCAAACATTGAGGAACTGGACCAGTGAAACTGTTGTAAGCTAGATCAAGAACCTTGAGAGAGTTGCAGTTACAGATTGAGAGAGGTATATTTCCAGAGAAATTATTACCCCTCGCATGTAAGGATACTATGGAGAGTGGTGGGGTGGGGAATATACCTTCAAAACTGTTGTTAGACAAATCCAACCTCCCCACAGATGAATTCACTAAAACTTCCCGTGAACCTCTGAAACCATTGAGATAATTGTCTGAGAAAACCACTGAACTTAGACTAGGGAGGCTCCAGAACCATTCAGGGACTTCTCCTTTGATTCCATTGCCGGATATGTCTATAAACGTCAAGTTCTTGAGAGGTTTCAAGATGTTTGGGAAGCTAGTCATCTTGCAGTCCGACAAGAACAAGCCTCCCATGCTAAGTGGAATCCCTGAATACGAATCTACACTGTCTAGTGATAAGCTATTACCCGATAGATCAAGAAACGTCAAAGATTTGAGAGAGGAGAAGATGCCTATGTTAATCGGGTAGCTTATGTTTAAGAAAGAGAGGTCGAGTTGCGTGAGAGTAATGAGCTTTGAGATAGGTTCTAGAATATCTCCTTCGAACAGGTTACCTCCAAGGCCTATGTGATCTAGTCTTGTTGACGAAGAGGAGCTTGAAATTTCAATTGGACCAGTGAGTTGGTTCATAGACAAATCAAGAAAAGACAAGAAAGGCATGGAGAACAGAGAAGACGGAATGGTACCAACGAAGAGATTCAGTGAAAGGTCTATATATGAGAGTTTGGTTAGATTCCCTATAAGAGGGAAACTACCGGTGAGTTCATTATGAGAAAGGTCTAAAAACGAAAGCATGGTCAGGTTACTAAATGAGGAAGGAACCGAACCTTTGAAGCCATTAGAGGAAAGAGATAAAACCTCTAATTTGTTGAGATTTCCAAATCCAGAAGGGAGTGAAGAGGAGGTGAATTCGTTGTAAGAGAGATTAAGGAAACGAAGATGATGAAACTGGAAGAGGCTACTGTTGGGATTCAGAGTTCCACTGAAACAGCCAATTGGTACTTGTAGCTTAGTGACCTCACCGGTGGTGTTATCGCACAAGACTCCATTGAAATAGTCAGTTTGGTTGCAACCGATGGAATCAAACTCGTTCTTGAACTGCGTTAGGGCTTTAATATGGTTTGGACGGCAAGCAACAAGGCCAGCGTCAGGATCTTCCATAGTAAAGATGCTTGACACAGAGACACAACAGAGTAAGAGTACTGATGAGATAAAACTGAAAAGCAGATGTGAACTTGACATTATGGCTGTAACTTGTCTTATAGATCGATGATCAGCGGATCTTGAAGCAAAGAGAAAGCGAAGACTTGTGTGAATGAGGTTAAGCAATGAAGTTATCACTTGTCTTATAGATTGAATATTAAGCAGTAAGTCTTTTAAGTCTTCTCTAGTAGTATCTTGTAGTGGGATAAGTAGAAAAAAGGTCAAGGGCCACTCAAATCATGAAGTGGAATCCACTTTTTAAGAAATGTGTGAGAAAAATGGGTACATAGAAAAATTGAAACACAAGCTTGACTTGGAAGAAGTTAGAGATAAGGTCTTTGTAGAGAAAACTACTAAACCAGAGTATATGAAGTTTACCCAAAACAACTTTGCAAATTCTCAAAGGATTGAAGAATCTGAATCAGAACAAAATGAGATTACAATCATTCGTAATCCGGTTGGAAATTACAGGTATGTTTATTATTAAAACCGTTTGAAAAAAGGATTGGTGGTCTCAACAAGAAGCTAGCAAAGGAAGCTCATTTTTGAAGCCCTTACTTGGGAGTTTTACACATTCTTGTCCTTCAAAGCCAAAAGCAAACAAGGGAACAATCAAAGTTTTAGCTTATTTAGCGGCTTCAAGAGCAGAAGCTCCAGATATAATCTCGATAAGCTCTGTTGTAATAGAAGCTTGACGAGTCCTGTTGTAAGTGAGGGTGAGACGGTCAAGCATTTCTCCTGCGTTTCTGCTTGAGCTGTCCATGGCAGACATTCTTGCTCCCATCTCACTACACGCATTCTCCAGAACCGCATTGAACATTACCTAGTAGAGTTTATGTATACAGTCAAAATTTTATGTTCCTCTCAATGTTGAAACACCCTAAATCGAGCTATGCTCTTGATTACTTACACAGGAGAACTGGAACTCGGCCAGATTCTGCAGTATCTCTCCCTTTGTTTCACCACCTTCAATCTCGTATGAGTCAAGCTCCCCAAGTTTTCCTCCAACTTCAGACTCCTTCTCAATAATCTTCCAATGCAAAAACACAAGTATAATTAATAAAGTTTATAGTTAGACCCACCTCTGGTGACAACACAGTGTAGTGAGACGTTTGACAGTTAGACCCACCTCTGGTGACAACACAGTGGACACAGTAGGCAGAAATGCGACAACTGAATGGAACTTGTTGTAGACAATGCGCAAAGCATCAAATTCAACGTTTTTCAGGATGTCATCAGCTAGAACTGAGACCTGAAGGAGCAAGTAAACATCAGAAACAGTAAAGACTACATATAGCTCGAGAACAAATTGATGAGGAAGAGTAAGTAATGCTCCTAACTATTAGCAAGTTAGATCTACCTGAGCATAGTTGAGTGGATTCTTGTTCAGCTCTGTTACAGAAAGGGCGATGTCATTCTTTGAGTCACGAAACATTATAGCCTTTGCTTTCTCTCCTACAATAACATACTGAACTTCCTTTTCAGGACCTGCAATAATATATGAATAATATCAGCTATAGTAATTTGGGAAAAATAAACCATGGAACCATCGATAGTACTTATAAACCATACCAGAATTCAACTTGTACAGAGCCCTGCTCACTTTAACAACAGTGGAGTTAATTCCACCACAGAGACCCTTGTCCGAAGAGAGAGTGACCACCACACTCTTCTTTACATCAATGCCTGGTTTTGCCATCAAGGAACACTAAAAATCATAAACATATCCAAAAGAACAGTACATAGATAGCAAGAGGATAGATATATAAGAATATAATAAGAGCAAAAGACTGTTCGTCATCATCAATATGGGATGAAAGCCATGAGCTGATGTTTCAAGTGATAAAAAACTACTTATTGCCAACCATACTGGGATTATCTCCTAGAAGTGCAGTAAATGGTTGCCAAAGTCCACGGGAGTTCTCAGCTCTGCCTTGGACTGCTCTTAACTTTGAAGCAGCAACCATCTTCATTGCCTTTGTGATCTTTTGGATGTTCTTAACACTCTTCATGCGGTTACGCACTGCAGAAAGAATACATGTACAGCAATTCAGGGAGTTTAGAACAACTTAGACTCTTTAACCACAATCCTATCTAGCCAAAAAGAATCTCCAATTATCAGCTTAGACTTACCCACTTGGGTTGAGATAGATCGAACTCCAAGAGGGCCCTCCTCCCTACGAATCAAATACAAGTTAGTCCTCATCATCATATATTTCATTCTTATTATCACATAAATAACACCCAAACCAAAATCACCAAGTTTATGCAACAAGGCCAATCCAATCCATCTCACGATTGGAATATGAGATTCCAAAGAAACAAGCTTTACTTCAAATCTATGAGTCTTAAATTAATTATCTCATAAGTTAGCAGCTCCAGAATCAAGGAGCCGAATTCTATTGATTCCAGTCAATTCGAAGTTCAAGTAAATAAACACCATTTCAAGGTAGAAATATTAGCCCTAAACAAGATCATTCATCAGAATAAAGCAAAACATGAAGGACTCAATCAAACCGAATTATTTACGATTCAGAAGCGTATCATGGAAGAACATCGAAATGTAGTGCTTATGCGCAAGGATAAAGAGATCTCACTGGTCAGAAGAGAGAGGAGATCGGATAGCAGCGACTGGGCGAGCAGCGATTGAAGGGAGGAGACGCCTCCATTCGCGACGGAAAACAGCCATTGCCATTGATCAGAGATTGACGATTAACAAAAATAAACTGGCTCCGGCGGAATAATTCAGATCGGTAATCTGATTCTCTAGTCGGATTATAGATTCGAGAGAGATGACTCCAATAGAGAAATCAAGGGCTTTATTTGTCAAAAAAAATTCACACTTTCCAGAATGTCGTTTTACCAAAATAAAAATGGGCTCTAATGTCTCTTTGGCCCATTTTTAAACTTTGGGCCACTTACTTCTCTCTCTTATTTGTTTTTTTTTAAATCATTTGTTATGAAATAAACACATTTTTAAATAATAACATTGACATACAATCTCTATAGTATTATTTAAGGATCACTTTTAAGAA
>OVAU01001636.1:3228-14245 GCA_900406315.1 Biscutella laevigata subsp. laevigata
CATCGAAGATGAAAAAAAGGTATCTCCTTTTCTTCGTTCCTCTCATCCTCGGATGGGTCGTCTAGCATTGAAGACGTGAAAAATCCTTCACTCTATCCACTTCTTGATCTCCTCTTCTAGGCTCGATTTATCTCTTCGCCATTAGGTAGTCTCCGACCATTGTTCAAATCGGTTATGTGACATGCTGTGATCAAATTAGGTGGATCCAATTTCATTAGCAGCTGAATTCAATTCGAATGGCTTATCATTTTTGTTNTCCTGAAGGGTTGTGTAATTGGTAACCTGACGGAGAGTTTCTTTTGGTGATGATTTGTTATTGCATAGTTCAAACCCACTTCGGCTCAGGTGATGGATATATCAAAGTACTACCNTCTTTTGGTGATGATTTGTTATTGCACAGTTCAACCCACTTCGGCTCAGGTGATGGATATATCAAAGTACTACCATCTCCTTACTTACTCGACTCCCGCGTGGGCAAGCTTTATGTCCGGTGCATTTTTGGTTCTCACCCTCTCCCTTTCCATGTATCTAGTCTTCGATCACCTTTCTACTTACAAGAACCCTGAGGTTTGTCTCTAGAGCTCTGCTTTACTTTTACCATTCTTGGGGTTTTATATGGTTGTTTCTGTTCCATGATTGTCTGGGTTTCGCTATTTAACTTCTCTCAGGAGCAAAAGTTTCTGATTGGAGTCATCCTCATGGTCCCCTGCTATTCAATAGAGTCGGTGAGTAACATTTGTCATAGGGATATCAGGTTTTGAGATTCTGAGATGTACGGCTTCCCCACCTACCCCGAACTGTATAAAGCCTGTCAGTTCAGTCATACTCGTACTACATTCATATTTAACTGATAATTCTGTAAATAAACAATTGAGGATGTTCTCCTAAAACAACGCATTTTATGTTACTCATCCAGGGATTCTGAATATGTTTCACTAAGATAACTGATCCTGGCTGTGTTTGTTTGAACAGTTTGCATCACTTGTCAAACCGTCCATCAGCGTTGATTGTGGAATTCTACGAGACTGCTATGAATCCTTTGCCATGTACTGTTTTGGTAGATACCTTGTTGCGTGCTTAGGTATGACCCTTTTGAGTGATTCCTATGTCATTTTGAATCTTTTGTTTTCTGTTCACTTGCGTCTTGCCCCAAGGAACTAACAAGGTGCTTCTGTAGTGTACATTCATGTTGTTTCCCATAATGGCTGTTGGGAGTTTTGACTCTGTCTGTGTACTAGTTTCAGTCATTTATCAAGTTTGTAAATCATTTCATTATGTGTTATTCATGAGTTTATCAGACTTTAAATTTTCTTTCTGTGAGAGAAAGTATGAACATTGTCATATCTTTGATCATCATATGTTGATTTTTAAGCTGTCAATTATCTAGGTGACTTTTTTGTGCGGCTCTAGTGAGAAGCTGTCAATTATCTTTACAAGTTCCCAATAGCTTCACGGTTATATGTGCATATTTTTTTATTGTTAAGACATTTCTCTAGTATTGAATAGGTTCCGGATCTATAGCTACCTGAGAAACTGTGGGAGTTTTCATGTCATATCATGGTTCTTTGGAAATGAGAATAGTCACACCAATGTGAATTTTTTCTTTTCCCCTTCGAATTGATTGTCTTGTCATACTATTTAAACTTATTTTGTCAGGTGGGGAAGAAAGGACCATTGAGTTTATGAAAAGACAAGGGCGTAAGAGTTTTAAGACACCACTGTTAGATCACAATGATGAAAAGGGAACAATAAAACATCCTTTTCCTATGAATCTTTTCTTAAAACCGTGGAGGCTCAGTCACTGGTTTTATCAAGTTGTTAAGTTTGGTATTGTTCAATATGTATGTTTCCCACAAATGCTTGGTGTATCGTATTGTTTCTCTTGATCCAAAAATATTGTCTTAAATGGTAGAAGTAAACTATTTCTCTCCTTTGGCAGATGATAATAAAGTCTCTCACTGCCCTCACAGCTCTGATTCTTGAAGCATTCGGCGTTTACTGTGAAGGAGAGTTTAAATGGGGGTGTGGGTACGTTGAGGCAATTTTGACAAGCACAGTGCTGTAACAATTAAGAAACATAAAGACATAGCCTTAAGATTAATAATCATTTGCAGCTAGGATGGACTATGATCAAGCTGTCCTCTTACTGTCTGCTTGTGTATGTTTTGTAGGTACCCTTATTTGGCAGTTGTTCTAAATTTTAGTCAGTCATGGGCATTATACTGTCTGGTTCAGTTCTATGGTGCAACAAAAGATGAGCTTGCGCACATAAAACCTCTGGCCAAGTTTCTAACATTCAAGTCGATAGTGTTTCTGACTTGGTGGCAAGGTGTTGCCATTGCTCTTCTCTCTTCCCTCGGTTTGTTTAAAAGTTCAATTGCGCAGAGCTTGCAGTTGAAGACTAGTGTGCAAGATTTTATCATTTGCATAGAGGTAGATATCTTCTATTAGGAGAATTAAACATCATGTGTGACCTTTGTTTGTGAAACTGCGAATGCTAAATTTTTTCTTCGCCATTTCATACTTACCGCATGTATGGAGTCTTCTCTGCTTTTCTTTCTTGGAATGAATAAAAAAAATTTAACACTTGTGTTGGTTCAGTGCAGATGGGTATCGCTTCTGTTGTTCACCTGTATGTATTCCCAGCAAAACCCTACGGTCTATTGGGGGATCGCTTTACAGGATCTGTTTCAGTTCTCGGGGACTATGCATCGGTGGACTGTCCCATTGATCCAGATGAGATAAGGGACAGTGAGAGACCAACGAAGGTCCGCCTTCCGCATCCTGAAGTTGATATCAGAAGTGGTATGACCATCAAAGAAAGCATGAGAGATGTTTTCGTTGGCGGTGGTGAATACGTGAGTCTTGTAATTCTTCATCCAAATAAATGACAATCTGTGTCATGAACAGTTTCTGATCAGAAAGACGCTTTATATTGTAGATTGTTAAAGACGTGAGATTCACAGTGACTCAAGCGGTGGAGCCAATGGAGAAGAGCATCACAAAGTTCAATGAGAAGCTGCACAAGATATCCCAGAACATAAAGAAACATGACAAGGACAAGAGAAGAGTTAAGGACGATAGTAGCATGTCATCAACTAGTCGAAGGGTGATTCGTGGGATCGATGATCCACTTTTAAATGGGAGTTTTAGTGATAGCGGAGTTACAAAGAGCAAAAAGCACAGGCAAAAATCGGGATATACGAGTGCAGAAAGCGGGGGAGAGAGCAGTAGTGATCAGGCTTATAGTGGATTTGAAGTAAGGGGTCGTAGATGGATCACAAAGGATTAACATTCAAAGAAGAGGCCAGAGTGCCAGTAGCTATCAGTTTGTTCCACATCTTTCTCCTCAAAAGGATGGTCAGCCGTTAAATATTGAATTTGTCTATGTACAGATTTGAAGATCGATATCATATGACATATAAATGAGCATCCTTTTCTTACTACTGAATAATAAACCATTTTCTATTCATTTGTGAATACAGTTGGGTAATATATATATATATATATATACCACTGAAATACGAAGTATGGTTCGAGTTTTTTTCTATTCAGAACTGATCAACTTGCCATATTTATATATATTTGATTACAAGGACGAAACCGAAGACAGGCACGTCTCTCTCCCTCTCTCTTTCTCTCTCAGCCTTTAAGCAAGACGCTGCCATGTAAATAGGAAACAGAGTCAACAAGAAAAGCTTCGGAGGCAAAAATAACAAGAAGAAGAGGCTCACCTTCTGACTTGTATGCATGAACCCCCATGGACCCTTCCTCCATATTAATCTTACATTCATCAAAACAAACACTCTTCTTGTGAGCTCTATACCGCAAAACTACACTTTTTTATTCAGCTTGTATTCATATATAGAAAAAGCTCTTTACCTGCTGAATCCAGCCACCATCCGCAGTCCCATGAATATACTCAGCCCCAACCACACTCCACTTAGCCCCAACCCTGTCGGTGCATACAGCATGAACGCTGATGATATTCCTCCCACCACCATCTGACACACACACATGAATCACTCACTCAGCCTAGGTTGATTTCTTTGAACAGCAAGGACTTCTTTCTTACTTACCATCGAGTAAGCTGCGTAGGGGAAGTCCGACATGCCATAGTGCAGTCCATCAAATATAAACGCTAGCGCTGTGATTGGTTGAGTTGCCGCTACAAACTGTATGCATGTTACGTGAGTACAATGGGAAAACTCGACCAAAATCCACCAACTTTATGTAACTACATCACTCACCAATACACCCTTTCTCACAATCCGCAGTACTTCAGGGTCTTTGGAAAACAAACCAGCTATTGAACTGAAAGACATCCCCAACACAATAGCCAGTGCAATCCCTGTCACCACTCCTATCTGCACTACACTAAACACATTACATCTCCCTCGATAACAAGAGATCAACCAGCATCCACTTCCTTGGTGCAGAGCACATTAACGATTAAAAGAAGAAACATATTTCCTTCGAATGACCCTAAATCTCAGCTACGTACCATAATGAAGCATTTCTACGTAAGCGTTCCTCAAGGTAAATATAATGCATTGTTTAATATAATAATAATAGAATATGAAGTGCAAAAAAAAGGAACTGAGCTCAGACCTTCAGAACAAAAGCAGTAACCTCTTTCACACCTTCGAAGTCTCTTTTGGATGCAGAACTTGCGATCAAGGCCTAGTCAAAAAGACACGAGGCTTAGCGCCATCTCTCACAACTATCTCAAGCCATATCCAAATCTTTATGTGTAAAAAAAATAGAATCTAATACCTGCCCGGATGAAGCCAGTGCATCGGTAAGCAGAGATACCGCCAACCACACTTGCATACATATCTGGTGTGCTGCCATAGCGAAAACTCCTTGACGAGCCGCCATTGATGTGGCAACAGTCATGGTCATGAGCACCGACAGAGTCCTTCCAAGAACAAATCCCCCTTCAAATCAAGTGAAAGTTTAAAACCTAGATAACCATACAAACTTATAGGTCTTTTCAATGTCTAGACCATGTTGGCTAGGTCATTGACTTCTATTGGCTCCAAACTGAAAAATACTTCAGCAAATTTGTAATCCAAAACTGTTAACCCTATATCACTTTATGCCTAAGAAATTCCACCAACTATATGGGCCTCTTAACATATTTAGGGTGTACAAAGCAAGCAGATTACATCCATATATCTCATAAATGAGAAATCGTTGCATACCTGATTTTAGGTAATCACTGAACTTTAGTGAGCTCATCTTTGGAGGAAGCAGTATTACTCTTTTGTTCAAAAGCATAATCATTAAAATAGCAACAGTGTACCTATGAATCAGGGGAAGGGGTTTAGCACTGGGTGAGAAAAAGAGGAGCTGAAGAAGAAAAAGTTCTATAGATACATACTGGGAGATGACACTAGAAATTGCTGCCCCGGCTACACCCATCCTGAACTGGTAAATAAACAGAGGGAATAGAAATACAGCCAGAAAATTACCAAGACCTGAATTATGGAAATCAGGGAACAAATGAACTGATGCTTACTGAGAACTAAAAAACTATTGAATGTACTTGGACTATATCAAAAGAAAAATCTCGAAGAATGCTAACCTAAACAGTAGACAGGAGTTTTTGTATCCTTAAATCCACGGAAAATGCCTTGAAGAGCTAAAGAAACAACATAAGCAGGAGCACCAAGCGCCCTAAGGACAAGAAACTGCCGTGCAGGGATGAACATTTCTGACATCTGGGTGTCAGGTAAAATGAACAGAAATATGCATTCATCAGAATAGATTTTTCATGGAAACGCAGTACACAGAAGATGATAAGCTCTGTTTGCAAAAGCACTTACAGGTTGTACACCCATTAACCTTAAAAAAGATCCAGATGCCAAAGACAAAGCCAGTGCCTCGAACATGCCAATTCCGATGGCTAAGACTAGCGCAGTCGACACTGAAGATAATTGTTTCCTTTCTGCTAAATCTTGAGAAGGTCTGTCACTATGACTATCCTCTGTAGATCCATTCATATTTTTAAGAGGATATAAACGGTGGGAAATTTGAGAAACAAAAAAGTTAATTATTAATTTTTACCAGGGACTAAATTTTCTGCGGCAACTTTAGCAATATCTTCAGCGACAAATGAAGTAGCAACGCTGAGGAGTGGAATATTGAAGAGCTTTGATATGGTATTGAAGATCGACATGGAAATGGCAGCTGAACCCAACTCAAGAGATCCTGCAGATTGGAAAGAAGGTTCCTTTACATTCTGAAGACGAACTCTCCCATGAAGCAAAACTGTGAACTAAACAAAGAGAAAATACCGAGCCTCCCAATGTATGCAGTCTCCATGAGCTGCGTCAAAGGATCTATTGCTTGTCCAATAACGGCGGGAAGAGAGAGCATCACAAGTTCTCGTTTAACATCGACAGGACGTGATTTTGAAGAGTGAACCCCATTAACCTCCCTACCAAAGACAAGAGATGAAAGCAAAACAGAGGAAAGAACAGAACAGATACATGGAAAAGAGAATCAAAAGGGAAAACGCAACACCTCAACAGCCTTACGGGAGTTTATGCAGGGAACCGCTAGAGGAGTCAACTTCTTCCCCCAACTTGACAAAGGGTGATTCAACACCACAGTCAGGGTTAACCTGGCTCTTCCGACGAGTCACAGAAGCAAATATCGAGTGCTGATTGATGTGAAGGGCGCAATTTTTGGGGCCGGATACTTTACTTAACCCACTTATTGGTAGAAATTCTGATTGTCTTTTCACTTTGGCCAACCTATTTGTCAAGGGCAGCGGAATTTGTTTCCCACCTACTAATCTAGTGGAATCCATCTCCCACACACTGCCAAAACGATTTCAGAAGCTTTGCATGAGACTGAGTTCGCTTACAAAACCCATACTTTTACAGGAGCAAACAAAGAAAACTGAAAAGTGTGCAAGAGAGAGAGAGAGATAAAACGATGGTAAAAGCAGAAGAAAAGAGACGAGTAAACGGAGTGGACACTCACGGAATCGAGCAGTGCGGTTGAGACTTGCGATCGCAGGCGAGAGGGTTCAATCAGGGGTTAACCGTCGTACGAGCTTAAGGCGGTTTTTTTGTTCTCGTATATGGATGGGCCCACTACATAGAATAGGCCCACTAAGGAGTTCTTTAGAATAAATAATGATACTTGTTTCTCTCACGGCCTGTTTAGGCCCACAAATTCTCCTCTGATGGAAGCAGAAAAACAGAAAGAGTCAGTTTAAGCGATGCATGTTGAATCAACGGCGTAGATTCGTTTAATCGGGAGGAAAACAATCGTCGAAAACAGTCTCTCTCTCTCTGCTTTAACTTTGCTTTATCAGCAAACCATCATCACACCCACACCCACTCCTTTCTCCCTATCTCTACCCAAAATGTGTTGATTTTTTTTTATTTATTGTTGGAGCCTTTGGATCTCTGCTTGCGAGAATGCGGAGCTTTTCTTCTGGGGAAGATGATGAAGGCTCTTCCGAGAGATGCGGAAGCTACAGTCCAAGCGCCGACATTAGCGAGTCAGAGAGTTGCAGCAGCTTCTCCTGCCGCCGCTCCGATACATGGTCTCCCCGAGGTGGTGGTGGTGGTGAGAGGAGATTTCACTTCCCCGCCCCGGTTATGCTTCCGGTAGTCGGTGGAAAAGATGTCGTTTGGGAGGACAAGCCAGAGAAACAGGAGAGCGATCTGTACGGTAATTAGTTTCTCAGTCCAAGACTTTCTTTCTTTCTTAGTAATTTCCCAACATTGAACTCTAGGATGTATGAGAAATTGTTATACTAGCCAGTACCGGACCTAAGTTTCACTTGGGGGGGNAGAGATTCGCTAAGCTACTTCTTGGAGAAGACATGTCAGGAGGAGGTAAAGGGGTTTGTACCGCGCTTGCAATCTCTAACGCCATCACCAATCTCTCTGGTAAACCATTCTTCTTCCTTCCTAGATACATTTTTTCTTCTTCTTCTCGTTTCCCTAGTCTACTTATGATCAATTAGTCCACTGACTGGCACTGATTACAGCGACTGTCTTTGGCGAGCTTTGGAGGCTTGAGCCTCTTGCTCCGCANAAGAAGTCCATGTGGCGTAGAGAACTGGAATGGCTACTCTGTGTTAGCGATTCTATCGTTGAGCTCATTCCTTCCATACAGCAGTTCCCTGGAGGCGGAACATATGAGATCATGGAGACTCGCCCACGTTCTGATCTCTATGCCAACCTCCCTGCTCTCAAGAAACTCGACGCTATGCTGATTGATATGCTTGATGGTTTCTCCGATACTGAGTTCTGGTATACTGATCGCGGGATTGTACTAGGAGAATCTGAAAAGGATTCCTACAATTCTCCAGCTTCCAGTGGCCGGCCTTCTGTTAGGCAGGAGGACAAGTGGTGGCTGCCTTGCCCTAAGGTTCCGCCTAAAGGTTTGTCAGAAGAGACAAGGAAGAAATTGCAGCATTGTAGGGACTTTGCTAACCAGATTCTCAAGGCGGCATTGGCAATTAACAGCGGTGTGCTTGCGGAAATGGAGATACCTGACCCTTACTTGGAGACACTGCCCAAGGTATGCAGCCAACTTCTCTCACTCTTTTCTTCAAGGATGAGTTTTACAATGCAGTTGGATTGTCTTGCTGCAGAGTGGGAAGGAATGTCTTGGAGAGATCATCTACCAGTACTTAACTGCAAACAAGTTCTCACCTGAATGTCTCCTAGACTGCCTTGATCTCTCATCCGAACATCAGACACTTGAAATCGCCAACCGGATCGAGGCAGCAGTGCACGTTCGGAGACAGAAGAATGGGAGGAGGCACAAGAAGCAGGGGAAACTAAAGATGTCTTCATGGAGTGGCAAGGTTAAAGGCCTTGTAAATGACACGGAAAGAAGTGATTTGCTTGTGCAGAGAGCTGAGACCCTCTTGCAGAGTCTGAGGATCCGGTTCCAGGGTCTTCCCCAGACAACGCTGGACATGAACAAGATTCTGTACAACAAGGTAGAGTTAATGACACCAGTGTGGTTTGGTGTTGCTGGAACAATGGTGAAATGATGCGTGTATGTGGGTTTTGCAGGATGTAGGGCAATCGATTCTGGAGAGCTACTCGAGGGTGATAGAGAGTGTGGCCTTCAACATCACGGCCAGAATAGATGACGTGCTTTACGTTGATGATGCCATGAGAAGATCTGTCTCTGCCATGGAATCGCCTTCCCTATTAAACGCTCAAAAACCAATGTCTCCTCCATTTGGAACGCCTTCCCTAAGACTAGCATCGAGGAGCCCGAGTAGAGCACCGCCGCTGTATTCTGTGAAGCGAGAGAAGGGAATTTTGGGTGAATCAGAGAAAGAGTGGTCGTATGCTGGAAGTCTGAGTTCAAGAAGAGTAACGGGAGTAACGCCTGAAAGAGATTAAAGGTTGAGAGTTGAAGAATGTAAATCAGTGGATGTAGACGGTAGTAGTTTGTGTTGTCAAGTTTATATTTATTGGTAAGAAACAACAGTATTGTATTTTATGTGGGATGTTAACTAGAAGAGAGGTAACACAAGTCGTCAGCTCAATGCATACGAAGAAAATAAGAGTCGCTTGATTCTCAAGTTACTCTTGAATATAAGAGTATATTAACTTGTTCAAAATTCCAGTCTAGGGCTAGGTAATTTATCAAACCAAAACTTATCAAATCGAATCCAAACCAAATTTTATAAAAATCAGTATAGATATAATAATTTCTATACAAAACTTTTTGATCGTAAAATTTAATCAAAACCAAATATAAAAGGAAGGAAGGAAGGTAAAGGCCAAGGCCATGGAGGTTCAAAGTCAATTTGTACAGTTAGGCTACTCTAGACTCAATTTAGATGGGCCTCCTCTCCAAATTTTAAGAATTTGTGAAGTTTCTCTTAAATAATTCAGACCACAAATGTCATCCTCTGCCCAACCGCACAGGTCTCTTTCACTCCCACTTTTTCTTATTATTATGTAAAAAGATGACTAAAAATACTCCCCGAGCTTCACGTGTTCTATTGATATATTCTTACTCAAAATGAATTTCATATTTGTGGCAATTTAGTATGTATCCTATTTTATGACTGACTAGCTACTTATAAAACACAAATTCCTAACATATCCAAAGAACAGTAATAGTATACAACAACTAGCTAGTATGCAAATGATAGGTATGTATTTTGTTTAGAAGAGTTCTTAACGAAATCAAGAATTATTCCAGGGATGACTACACATATATAGTTTTCTCAAGTCTAATTAAAGGCCGAGTTGAATAAGCAGTTGATATAGATGAATTGCATCAACTGCTAGCTACTTTTTTATTTGTTTCAAGTTTGAATTTGTAAAGATAAAAACAGATTGGGGACAGCAGAGTTTGATGTCTCGATTCAGTGAATCTACAACACATTTTCTTCACAAGAAGCAATAAATGTATATTGTAATACATTGACCACATAAATCTGCCTCATAAAACTATTGTTTCTCTTTAATGAGGCTGTTTCTATCCTTGACCTAAACCCTTTGTGTGTCATTTGATGGTTAGACTTGAACTACACATTAGTTTAAAATATCTTTACTTACTATTATTATTATTTTGGTGATAATATTTTCTAACATTGCGTGGATGGATCTTTAATAATATATCTTGGTACTTGAACAATTAATTTAATTAATAAAACAAAAACTATCACATGTGTATATATAGTAAGTAGTAGCCGTATTTGATTGCTTCTGTGACACTTAAAACTTGAGAAGAAGAAGAATTATATTAAAATAATATATATATATATATCAATATATATAAGTGTATATATATGTATATAAATATAAATATTTGAGCGGAGATCTCCAAACTTTTGGAAACTGATTGGAAAATAAAGTTTATAATTGATGATTGATATTTTAATGTTGTGATTGATTGCAAATGTTGCCTCCTATTTATAGTAACACAAAATCACAGAGGAAATCACACTTCATAAGCTAGATGTCAAATGTTGATACCTGGATTGTACCAGATCAAAGGCCGGCCCAAG
>OVAU01001637.1:0-14244 GCA_900406315.1 Biscutella laevigata subsp. laevigata
TAAAATTATATAAAATTTAAATAAAGTATTTGATTAACATTGATTAGATTTACTAATATTTAAATTAAAAATAACACAAATTTATAATTTAAAAACAAATCAACCCGCACAAGATGCGGGAAGAAATCTAGTATCATCTTAAATGATATCATCATATTTATTTAATTTTTTATGTCATATTATAAGAGAGACTATACCCAAATAAAACAAGATTTGAGTTCTCTATATGAAGTTTTTGTGGGAATATGTCCTAGTTAGCATGATCCATCACTGAATATTTTCTCAATTTTATGAATTAATTAAATGGGTCTTGAGCTATAGACTTCACCATAGGGCTCATCTGAAATTCTCTCTCTCAAGTTACTAGACCACTAGATGCATGATATTATCATCACGTTTCAGTTATTTTACATCGATAGATAATTTACATCGATTCTGCTGCTTTACTTTGAGATGCCACAACAAAAAATTCTTTAAAAAAATGAAGTTGTGAGCAAGATAATCCAACAGTATAGAAATTGAGACTTAACAAAAGAAAAGTGTGAATGATAATGATCATGAGACTAATTTTTAGAGGAGTTTCATGGAAACTTAAATGGTCTTTGAATAGGCCTAGAAACATGAAATATTTTTTTTTAATATAAGTACATGTTGCAACCTATAATTAGTAGACATTTTTTTTGGTAAAATGTTAAATTTATACCATTTTCAGAGTTTTACAGATACATTATTAAATGCTTATTACAACAAAGAAAGGAAAAAAACAAAAGAAAAAAGAGGGGGAAATTATGGAGACTTTATACAACCATAATAAAGATCTAAGAGAGAGGAGGAGCTCTGAGAGGAGGCTGGAGCTGAGATGAGACGATCACGGATCATACGGTCGATGGCCACTGCAACTACCTCTGCGTCTGCTTGTGCACCTGTGAAGAGCCTTGCACTACGTTATTTCCATATATGATATATACTCACTTGCAACCACAACTTGAGGATGACTTGAACGAGCATCAGAATTGTCGAAGATGGGGCAAATAGACTCGTGTGGAGAGATAATACATCGACCGGCATTCTCGGCCAATCACGAAAGAGAACTCTTCGCCATAATGCAGAAGAGAAGGAACACTCATAGAACAAATGCGAATGTGATTCGTCTACTTGATTACACAACAAACATCTCGGACTGACATTTCATTCCCTAACTAATTAATCTGTCCTTTGTAGGCAGCCTTTCTCTGTACACTAGCCAAGTGATGAACGAGCATTTTGGAATTGCCTCTGCAAACCAAACAGTCTTATGCCAAAGAACCAGCGGAGAAGGTGTTCTAAGAGCACCCCAAGTGTCTTTAGAAGAGAAATTCAATGTATATCTCCCGGCCGCATTAACCCATTGATAAACATCGTCACCTCTCTCCCTAGACGGCGGTACCGTCGTTGATAAGCACAACAAAAGCTCTTCCATCCGATCCGATCTGGCTGATGAGAATTGCCAGTTACCATTCCGAGTTGCTCTGTGCACAGTTGCATTTTGGTTAACTCGTATCTCCCTCGGTCCTCCTTGTCCAAAATGATCAATTAGAGGTCCTAAGCTTGTCCAAGCGTCAAACCAGAAACTTGCCTTCTCCCCATTCCGAACCTCACATCTCATGAGATCCTTTAGTGCAGGTCTCAATTGCAACATACTATAAATTGTCTGAGAGAATCTAGGGGAGTCTTTTGTCAACCAGAAATTCTTCCTTTGAAAATGTTTGCTTGTATCCAAGCCACCCAAAGAGATCCAGAGCTCGTGAAGAGATTCCATATCTGTTTGAGCCTAAAAACATGCTGGAAATCTGCGAGCAATCTTATGCCTAAACCACCTTCTGTTCTTGGTTTGCAAATGTCTCTCCAAGATACTCTAGCTCCTTTCGCAGACACTGTACTATTTTTCCATAGAAAAGCTGCACAAAGGCTGTCAATTTTGCTGTAAAAACATTTGGGCAAGGAAAACACTGCACTCCAAAAGTTTACCATTCCATATATGACAGAAGAAACCAGTTTGATTTTCCCAGCAAATGTAAGAAACTTCGTTGTCCAGTTATGTAGCTTTGACGTTATCTTCTCAATAAAAGTCTGCAAAGTGAGCGATGTTATGCGAGCTGAGGATAGTGGTAAGCCAAGATATCTCGTTGGAAGTTCACCCAATCTGAACCCCGAAATGGTGCTGATTGTTTCTGCCTCTGATGCTGAGTATCCGCCCAGAAATAGATCGCTCTTTGCCGTGTTAATGTCAAGTCCACACCAGCTCTTAAAAGTCTCCATCACACTTCTTATACTAGCAATTGAATCAGCAGAACCATCTGAAAATACAAGAAGATCATCTGCGAACAGCAAATGAGTTAATCTCGGGGAAGAACATCTCGGGTGGAGATTAAACGAACCCTCTACCGACGCCTTCTCAAGTAGTTTTGTCAAAATTTCCATCACCATAATGAACAGATATGGAGATAAAGCATCCCCCTGTCTCAGTCCCTTTTCACCCACAAAGAACCCAGCCAAG
The DNA here is from genome assembly GCA_900406315.1 of Biscutella laevigata subsp. laevigata. Lineage (NCBI taxonomy): Eukaryota > Viridiplantae > Streptophyta > Magnoliopsida > Brassicales > Brassicaceae > Biscutella > Biscutella laevigata. The sequence continues at coordinate 2,537 of OVAU01001637.1, forward strand.
GACCCATTTATAACCACCGAGAAACGAGGTTTAGAAATGCATTCCTTTATCCAAGTTCTGATCATTACCGAATAGTTATGTGCTTCCAAGATCTTCAGAATGAAATCCCAGCAAACGGTGTCAAAAGCCTTGCGAATATCCACTTTTAACATTCCACTTTTCAGACAACTTGATTTACCATAGTTTCAGACTAGTTCAGATGATAAAAGGACATTGTCACCCAAACTCCGACCTTTCAGAAACGCTGCTTGGTTAGGACTGATACTATCCATTAGAATAGGTTTTATTCTCTTAGCTAGAATCTTTGCAATGACCTTGTATACAAGGTTGCAACAGCTTATGGGCCTGAAATCCCCTAACTCTGAGGCTGCTGTAATCTTTGGAATTAAAGCAATGACCGTGTTATTGAAATCTTTCAGCTTACGCCCATTCCGAAAAAACTCTTGGATAGCGGCTATGACATCCACTCCCACCACAGACCAAAAAGCTTTGAAAAATTCCACTGAATAGCCGTCGTGACCCAAACTTTTGTCCAGAGGCCTCGCAAATAGGGTTTCTCTGATTTCTTCTGCTGTTACTTGTTTTTGTAGTTCTACACGCTGAGTATCAGAGCATCTGAAAGAAATCACGTCTTGGATCTGTTGGACCGTTACCGGTGAAATAGGGAGATATGTGGATCCGAGGATGTTCCCAAAATAAGTTGCAGTGTGATTATGAATGTCTTTTGTTGTACTGATAAGAGCGCCCGTGCTATTTCTTAAGAAGTGAATATGATTTCTATTAGCACGTTGAGAAACCGTTCTATGGTAGAAGGTGGTATTCTTGTCCCCGAGTTTTAACCATTGAACCCTTGACTTTTATCTGAATTTTTTTTCCTCTGCCTTTAACAAGTTATGCCAGATTTCGCGTTGTACGTGTTCTTCCCTTGCCAGTTCATTACTTGGGTGAGTCATCAGATTTCTCTGAATAGTTTCAACTTTGGCTGCTTGCTCCTTAACCCTCATCGAGATATTACTATAATTCTTCTGATTCAGCTCGCGTAGACTCTTCTTTAGATTCTTCAAAGCCCTCACCAACTGAAACTGATTTGTCCCAACTGTCTCCTCAGAGTTCCAAGCCTCCCGTACTATATTCAAATAATCTGGGTGGTCTACCAAGTGCAGGAAAATTTTAAATGGTTTGTTGGCCTTCTTTATCAAATTTGGAACTTTGAATAAACATGGTGAGTGATCTGATTGCAGAGAAGGTAGAAACTCTGCATAAGCCTCTAGAAACTTCGCAGCCCAGTGACTGTTTATCAAAGCATGATCTATTTTCTTCAGAATAGGGTTAGCTATCTGATTATTCCACCATGTGTAATGTAGACCATTAGCTTGTGCCTCAAATATCTCAGAATATTGCATTGCCAAGTTAAACTCATCCATGCCATCAGTGTCTACATCCAGTAACATATGATTTGAGTGATGATTCAACCTTTGTATCTGATTGAAATCGCCAACAACCGCCCAAGGATGATCCTGAGCAGGGGTGTTAGAGTTAAGCCATCTCAATTCCTCCCATAATTCCCTTCTTTCCTCAGCTCTGTTAAAACCATAAACAAATGTTATTGTAATTGTGATTTTCCGAGCCGGTATAAAAACTCCACAAGTAACAGACTGCGTCGATTCCTTATAAATTGATACTATAACTGAAGGATCCCAAACCACAACTATTCTCGCCCTCTCTTGGCCCCCAAAATTTCCAAAATACTTCCAGTCATTCGGTATAGCTCGCAAAACTCTCTCAGAATTTATTGATTGGATGTGCGTGTCAAGAAACACCAAAAAACGGTCTATGAATATTAATCCAATACCTTGTCATAGAGTGGCGTCTACTACTATTCAGACCTCTTATATTCTACGCAAAAACATTATACATGTGGGAGGAGAGATTTAAGTGGCCTTATGACCATTCTTCCTTCGATTGACGAGGAAGAAAGGATCTTCATTAGCCCTCTCAGATTCCACTTCTCCTATCGGAACCCTTCCCCTGTTCTTTTCATCATCTCTAAGAACAGCCTTACCATTTCCTTTACTGATCAAACTCTTTTGTTCCTCCATGGTTAAAAGCATATTTTTCCCTGCAACATCTACATTAGAGCTGTCAGTCTCTTCTACCAACACAGAGCCTGTATCTTGGCCTGTCACCTTTATAGCTTTTGCCACTTCAGGTGATTCCTCTGGCTCAATCCCATTATGTGATCTAACTTTAGCCCCATCATCGTGAAATACCATAATCTCTTGTGGAATTGTGAGGTTATATCCATAATTAGTAGACATAAACCTAAGTAAGAACATGTTGCAATTTAAATATTTATATTAAATAGTAGATGTTTTGATCACTCTCATAAAAAAATCATTCTATTATTCTTAACAAAGTAGATCGACTTTAATTTCTTATAGATAAACTAGCATATATTTAAATATGTATTAAGAGGGTGTTATTCAATTTAGTATTTTAATGGATTTTAATGTATTTATTGGATTGTGTTTTTATAAGAGTACATTAAAATTATTGGATTGGTATTTACTTCATGTATTTTGAAATCCAACAAAAGAATGTGTTATTTAACTTTTGTTTGATTTTAGGGGATTTGTATTTTAAGTGATTTCAAACGGTTATTGTAGACAAAACACAATCAAAACAAATACACGAGACTAGCACTGGATTTCAGGGGATTTCCTATTATTTAACAAAAAAAAGATTTACGAACAATTTTTTATTGGATTTTAAAATGAAAAACTATAACGTAAAACTATCTTTATGGATATAATATATTTGTTGTATTATATATTTGTTATCTATATTTTCTCAAAAATAAAATATATTAATTAAATTTTGCATTATTTTATCTAACAAACTTATTATATAAAGTAAATATCGAACAAATATATTACTTAGTTCAGTCATGGAATTTTAGAGGTTCTCAAGGAGTTTAGCTTGCTATCTGGTCTTGAAATGAATCCTAATAAATCTGAGTTGTATCTGGTCGGTCATTTAACTGCGGAAGTTGATACAATTTCTATCAACACGGGACTGAAAGTTGGAACACTGCCAACTCGTTATCTTGGCTTGCCTCTCAACTCCGTTAAGCTCTCGTTCTCCGGTTTACAACCTTTCTTGGAGAAGATATCCGGTAAAGTGCATTCTTGGACAGCAAAGACTCTCGCTTACGCCGGGAAAATCCGCCTTGTTGCCTCGATTATATATGGAATGGTTAACTTTTGGAGTCAAGCTTTTGTACTTCCGAAGAAATTCTATAAAAAAGTCGACTCCATTTGTTCAATTTTCTTATGGAAGAACTCCGGTGCCAACCATCATAGTACTGCTCGTGTTTCTTGGATTGATCTGTGTAGACCTAAAGAGGAGGGAAGCGTCGGTATAAGGAGATTGGAAGATTTTCATATTGTTTTTCAAATGAAACGGGTCTGGGAGCTGTTTGATAAATCAGAATCTCTGTGGATAGCTTGGGTGAAGAAGCATGTCCTAAAGAGAAAGTCTTATTGGTCGACCAAGCCTGCGGCGCGTTTCTCTTGGACTATAAATCGGATGTTGGCTATTAAGGATAAGATAGCTCCAATGATTCGCTGCAAAATAGGGAATGGCGAATCAATTTCTTTTTGGCATGATCATTGGACATAGTTTGGCCCATTGATAGAGTACCTCTCTGCTGCAGGTCCCAATATGTTGCGTATTCGAATTGATGCAGTGCTATCGGAAGCAGTGATTGATGAAACTGGTCGTTACCGAATGCACGCTCCGAAGCGATGGAGAATTTTCTGTCCTACCTCGTTGATGTCTCTCCTCCAAATTCAGAGGCTGGTCCAGATCAGTTTCTTTGGAAAAGCGCAACAAATATATTTAAGCCTCAGTTCAATGCCAAAAACACTTGGACTATAATCCGTTTTCTCAAACTATTCCACGTTGCTCCTTTATACATTGGCTGGCTTTGCTAGGCCGATTGCCAACTCGGGATCGGTTACTCTCTTGGGGATTAATTACAAATCCAATATGTACTTTGTGTAACTCAGAAACAGAAACACATTCTCATCTTTTCTTTGAATGTGATTATGTGCAGGTGGTGTGGAATCACTTCATGGCAAGAGTTGTTCCTCACTGTCCGACACAGATTCTTAGTACGACGAATTGGCTAAGTCAAACGCCAAGCCTTCTGGATTCGGGCATGTTGACAATCGCAAAGCTCCTCAATCAGATCATCATATACACTATATGGAGGGAGCGGAATTCCAAGATATTTACCCTTACAGAGTTATCTCATAACCATCTCTTGAAGAAGATTGATTCTACTCTTCGTGCAAGATTAATCAGTATCAAAAGTAGCTCCAACCAACCTCAAAGTCAGCGACGAACTCTTCTTCAAATCTATTTTACTTGTTTTTTGTAAATCCTTTTCGGATTCCAATTTTTGTTATTAGAGCATGTCCATTCGTGATACTTGTGAAAGAGTATTATTACTTTATTAAGTGTTTTGGAAAAGGAGAGAAAAGGGGAGAGGGAGAGCGAAGAAAAGAAAAAAAAATCTGTCAATATAAAAAGGACACGTATAGTCTCTTTTTGTTTTTTTTGTACAATCCAATAATATACTGCCATGTGGCATATCTGATACCACTCTAAAAACTCTTGTTATAGATATGTTTCTCTGCTTTTGTTTTATTTAATATTTCTTTTTGACATTAAAACACTCTAAGAAACCCTTTAAAATCTCCGTTGGAGGTGATCTTAGGCTCTTCTGTTTTGGGCTCTTCTCTTTTACTCCACTCACGTGGACCTCTCTTTTGAGCTGGTAGGTTTTTAGTTTTTGTTTTTGCAGTACTCTTTTTTCTATTAATCTAATTCACCATTTACCAAAAAAAAAAAAAAAAAGAAAATATCGAACTACAACTTTTTCTTTTGTAAAAATTTTATATGTTGATACGTGATCATTACATATAATTTTCTTTTTCAAATTTTGTTTATATTTTCGTGAGATTCACTATTGCAATTTCATGTATTGAAATTTTAAATTTTGTTATCAAATTTAAATTATTATTTATATTAAGTAATATATATATATATATATATAAATGTTTATTTTATAAAATAATTATTAATAAACTATAATATTTAAGGTAATGTTGAACTGTTAAAGTTATTTATTTATTTTAGAATTTATAAATTCTCATTTATTAATCAAAATACAGTGAAATACACTCAAAATCTTTAGAATCATAATTCATCAGAATCTCTCAAAATCCATCATACATCAATCTAATACATCAAAATCCAGTTAAATCCATTAAAATCAAAATACACCGGAATACATAGAACTCATGATTCAATAACACCCCATAAATATATTCTTTAGTTTATCTAACTAATTTAGATTAAAATTATATTTATCTCCAATTCAAATTCAATGCTAAGTCAACCATTCCAACCTTTATATATAATTATATGATTATTTGTTCTTCTCTTCAAATTCATTTTTGATTCAATTTGTTTTCTTTCTCTTTATTCTCGAAAATGACAGATCTCGTTTTTGGATTGGCATATCAAATATTTGTGGATTGCATTTGAAGTCTTTGTACATAGTTTGTACATGATCATTTGAAGTATTTTTGCATGGTTTTAGTGGAGCATGATCGGTTTCCTCCAAAGTACTAATTCTGATCTTTCTCAATTTTAATCTTTGATTTTGATTTTCATTATTGTGGCGTTGCCTTGTTTAATTACAATCATAGTATGAGTGGTTTTTGGTTTTCGTGAAATTTTTAATTGATTTTTATATTTGACCACTTTTGTTGATTAGAAAATATATGATTCTATACTATTCGAACACCAGTAAAAAGAGAATTGAGATTGAGAGCCTTTAAAGGAGGCCATCAACAATTAGTATATTGTTTATACCACACCGCCATAAAGAAACCATCCGAAGACTTTGTGTTTGGTTCTAATGGTCCATAAACGGTTTCCTCCAGAGAGTCATTTCTCAAATATCACGAGAGATTATGAATCATGTATTTTCGTGTTAGATTGGTCTCAATTTTGAAATTCTTATTTTCCTTAATTTTTCTTTTTAAAATTTTTTTGGTAGGTTGCAAAGAAAATTTTGACTTCGCTTTTCATGAAAGAAGTACAAAGAATTGAAAAAGAAAGAAAACTAAATCATAATTAATTTGTATCCGTTTATTTAATCGATAATAACTAATAATTACGTGTCCCATAATATAAGATTTTTAAGATAAATACACAATTATTAAGAAAAGTATTTATTACACACAACAATAATTAACAATGAATTAAAATAATTTAAAAAAATTAAAAACAAGATTACGAGAGATTGCAATTGGTCTATAGATATTCAACTATTTTGACTAAATATTAATTAACTACTCTTGTTAGAAAATCTTATATTTTGAAAAAAAAAATTAAAATCTAAAAAATCTTATTAGGGAATATAAAAGTTAAACACAAGTCTTTAAACTGTTTTCTACAATAAGTGGAGTTTACTTGCAACGAGGAGGAATCTTAAAACGCGAGGAGGCTCAGGTCTCGAAATCAAACCAACTCACAATCCTGACTTTATTTGAAGAAAACAATGCAAATCCACTTGCTTTCTTCATCTTCTTATTTCTTTATTTCAACTTTCATTTTTCCATTCAAACATCTTACATATCAATTCACATAACTTCGAACTTAAATCTAGCTGTAGTACTTATTTATTCATATTTATTTTTGGTCTGAGCAAATTACTCGGTTATATTCAAAATAAAATAAAATAATAAAATATTAATTATATTTATATTAATCAAACTAATATTCAATTTGAAATGATTTTTGTTTGGATACCTGAAAAGTAACCACAATCAAATCGAATTTGAACAAAAATGTTAAAATATGCGAGAGTACTTCCTTATATCATATACCAAATACCTAAACCGAATACGTACTGAACCAAACCGGTTAACATATGCCTAATTATTTTATAGGCCTAGAAACTGGTATGAAGCTAGCTAAGAACAGAACCCCGAGGTTAAAGAAAAAGACAGAGCATATGAAGTTTATTACTTCTTTATATGTCTTTTTTTTAACCTTTCTTCTTGCTTATCTCTAAAGTAAATCTTCCCTAAACCCTAAGCAAAAGAGATAGAGAAAGAGAAACTCAAAATCGATGCAGAACCGAGAAGAGTGGTTCTTGATTTGAGAAACTAAATCTTGTCTTCACCAAAAATGCCGATTCCAAGAAAAGTCTTAACAGTTTCTCGTTTTTTCATTACCATCTTCTTCCTCTACTCTCTCTTCATCTCCTCTGTCTCTTCATCGAGCAATGAAGTCGCTTCGTTGATTTCTTGGCTTCACAGCTCAATCTCTCCGACCTTCTCAGATTCAGACCCATGTCAATGGCCTTACATCACTTGTTCTTCAGATAAACTCGTTACAGAGATCAATCTTGTCTCTGTTTCATTAGCTTTACCTTTTCCTCCTAACATCTCTTCTTTTACTTCACTTCAAAAACTTATCATCTCCAATACAAATCTCACCGGAACTATCTCTTCAGATATCGGAGATTGTTCTGAGCTTAGAGTTATTGATTTGAGCTCTAATAGTCTCGTTGGTGAAATACCTTCATCTCTAGGGAAGCTCAAGAATCTTGAAAAACTCAGCTTAAATTCAAATGGTCTCACCGGAAAGATCCCACCGGAAATCGGTGGTTGCGTGTCTCTCAAGAATCTTGAGATATTCGATAATTATTTAACTGGGAATCTCCCGGCGGATATTGGAAATATCTCGAGTCTAGAGACCTTAAGAACTGGAGGAAACTCGGAACTCTCAGGGAAGATCCCGGAGGAGATCGGAAACTGTGTGAATCTAACAGTTCTAGGGCTCGCTGCAACGAAAATCTCAGGTTCTTTACCTGTTTCGTTGGGGAGATTAAGTAAGCTCGAGACGTTATCTGTTTACTCTACAAACCTCTCAGGTGAGATCCCTAGAGAGCTTGGAAACTGCTCTGAGCTTGTAAATCTGTTTCTATATGATAATGACTTGTCCGGCACGCTTCCACAAGAACTCGGAAAGCTTCAAAACCTAGAGAAGATGCTTCTATGGCAAAATAATCTTCACGGATCTATCCCGGAGGAGATTGGATTCATCAAAAGCTTAAACGCTATTGATCTCTCTATGAACTATTTCTCTGGAACCATCCCTGAATCGTTTGGTAACTTGTTGAATCTCCAAGAGCTTATGCTTAGTAGCAACAACATCACAGGGTCAATACCTTCAGTTCTAAGCAACTGTTCACAGCTTGTTCAGTTTCAGATTGATGCTAATCAGATTTCGGGTTTGATTCCACCGGAGATTGGATTGCTCAAGGAGCTCAACATCTTTTTAGCATGGCAGAATAAGCTAGAAGGGAATATTCCGGCTGAATTAGCCGGTTGTGAGAATCTTCAGGCTCTTGATTTATCTCAGAATTTCCTCACTGGAGTTTTACCTACCGGGTTGTTTCAGCTTCGTAATCTGACCAAGCTCTTGCTTATATCTAATTCCATCTCTGGGAATCTCCCGCCGGAGATCGGAAACTGTACTTCACTTGTCAGATTAAGGCTTGTCAATAACAGAATCAGTGGAGAGATTCCTAAAGAAATTGCATTTCTTCAGAATCTTAGCTTCCTTGACTTATCAGAGAACAGTCTCTCCGGTTCAGTTCCTTCGGAGATAAGCAATTGCAGACAACTCCAGATGCTTAACTTGAGCAACAATACTCTTCAAGGTTATCTTCCTCTGTCTTTATCTTCTTTAACAAAGCTTCAAGTACTTGATTTCTCTTCAAATCAGTTAACTGGTAAGCTCCCTGAGAGTCTTGGTCAGCTCGTTTCGCTTAACCGGCTCATTCTCAGTAAGAACAACTTCAATGGAACAATCCCTCCAGCTCTCGGCCACTGCATCAATCTTCAACTTGTTGATCTCAGCAGCAACAACATCTCTGGAACCATTCCAGAAGAACTCTTTGACATTCAAGATCTAGACATTGCCCTAAACTTGAGCTGGAACTCATTAGATGGATTTATCCCTGCAAGGATCTCAGCTTTAAACCGATTATCCGTCCTGGACATCTCACACAACATGTTTTCAGGCGACCTCTTTGCACTATCCGGTCTGGAAAACTTAGTTTCTCTCAACATCTCTCACAACACATTCTCAGGTTATCTTCCAGACAGTAAAGTGTTCAGACAGCTAATGACAGTGGAAATGGAAGGAAACTCTGGACTCTGTTCCAAAGGTATCAAGTCTTGTTTCGTCAGTAACAGTACACGGTTCAGTACACAACACAATGAAGACTTTGTTCACTCACAAAGACTCAAGATAGCCATTGGATTGCTAATCAGTGTGACAGTGATTCTAGCCGTATTAGGTGTATTGGCGGTTTTGCGAGCAAGACAGATGATTCGGGACGATAACGATTCAGAGACAGGAGAGAATCTATGGACATGGAAGTTTACACCGTTTCAGAAACTCAACTTCACTGTAGAACATGTACTCAAGTGTTTAGTAGAAGGCAATGTTATAGGTAAAGGTTGTTCAGGAATAGTCTACAAAGCAGAAATGCCTAACAGTGAAGTCATTGCAGTGAAGAAACTCTGGCCAGTGACAGTTCCATTACCTAATCTGAATGAGAAAAGTGAGACTCGAGACTCATTCTCAGCTGAAGTCAAGACACTTGGATCAATCAGACATAAGAACATTGTCAGGTTCTTGGGATGTTGTTGGAACAAGAACACAAGACTTCTTATGTATGATTATATGTCTAATGGGAGTTTGGGAAGTTTGCTACATGAGAGGAATGGTGTATGTAGCTTAGGATGGGAAGTTAGGTACCGGATTATACTTGGAGCAGCTCAGGGTTTGGCTTACTTGCATCATGATTGTGTTCCTCCGATTGTTCATAGAGACATCAAAGCAAATAATATTCTGATTGGTCCTGATTTTGAACCTTATATTGGAGATTTTGGACTTGCTAAGCTTGTTGATGATGGTGACTTTGCTCGTTCTTCCAATACCATTGCTGGTTCCTATGGTTACATAGCTCCAGGTACGTTTTTTTGTTAATGACATAGCTCCAGGTACGTACTTGCAACATGATTAAAATATGAAAATACTCTAATGGTTTCTATATGAAATAGTATTGAGTAAGATCCGAATCTAAGTATAAATATTCAATATTAATTACTTTTTTGTAAAATATTAATTTTTGAGTTTTTAGTAAATATAGTTTAACTTTTATGGTTAATTAGTATTTTGTGTTTTTTTAGTATTTTCTACCAAAAATGCCCGAATCTGGTTTTGGTACCCTCGAAGGCGACACAAATTCGTAAGGATCCGAAACGAACCCATATAAAAAAAAAACCAAATGAATCTTCTAAGTTTCACCCAAAAAATTCGAAACTCGAATGGATCCGACTTGAACTCGAACGGATACCCGAAAGATCTGAAAATAAGCTTAAATATTTAATATTTATCATTTTTTAAAAATATTGTTAATGTTTGATATTAATTTTTAGGTATTTAATATATTTATGTGTTATTCTCAAATTTATGTAGTTTTTTGTATTTTGGAATAATTTTTAATACTTTTTGTTGAAAATACCTGAACCTAGAAGGATTCAAAAGTATTTTGGTACCCCAAAACCGATCCAAACCTAGAAGGATCCAAAATTATTTTAGTATCCCAAACCTGACCTGAACCGAAAAGATTGGAATCGAATTTGTACCACAGAAAATTAACCTAACATAAATTCTATGTCTCATCCCGAAAACCCGAATGTATCAGATCCGAATACCCACCATAACCATGATTGTACTTTGGTTTGATGTAATTTTGGTTTGCATGACCTAATTCTCACTACAATCTATAATGCAGAATACGGATACTCAATGAAGATAACAGACAAAAGCGATGTATACAGCTACGGAGTCGTAGTCTTAGAAGTCCTAACAGGTAAACAACCAATAGATCCAACGATACAAGACGGTCTCCACATAGTAGATTGGGTCAAGAAACTCAGAAACATTGAAGTAATCGATCAAGTACTACTACAAGCTAGACCAGAATCAGAAATTGAAGAGATGATGCAAACGTTAGGAGTCGCACTTCTATGTGTAAATCCATTACCTGAAGATAGACCAACAATGAAAGATGTTGCTGCTATGTTGAGTGAGATAGGTGAAGATAGAGAAGAAACATCGTGGAAAGTTGTTGCTGAGAGTAAAGAGGATTCGGGTTCTAAGGTTGTGAAGGGAGTGGGTAAGTATTTGAGAAGTAGTAGCACGAGTTTCTTTACTTCTTCTTTGCTTTCTTCTTCTTCGTCTTCTTCTCCTACTACTTCTAAAGCCAAACCAGATGTGAACTAGATAAATTATCTATTTCATCCCATTTTGAATATTCGAAAAATATCAATTTAGACTAAAATTTGAAAATATTCGTATAGATCTTAATATGTGAAGTATTTCAGATCCATAGAAATTTGAACTGATTCCATAATTTGAAATAGTACATGAAATATATGAATTTAAAACTAAATACTCAATATTTATTTATATTTCTAAATGTTTGATATATTTTCATGTTTATTATTACATTTGAAGATATTTAATATATTATTAATTTTTTT
>OVAU01001638.1:0-14240 GCA_900406315.1 Biscutella laevigata subsp. laevigata
TCTAACGACGTATGATAGTGAAGGGTATAGGCATGTCTTGGGTTTGGAGGTAATCAAAGAGAAGGAAGGTGAGAAGGACGAGTGTATAACGAGTGGACGAGGTTCAAGAGGGATCGGGGGAGTAAGCTCTTTTGGCGTTAATTATTAGGGGGCGCTTGGAATTGACAGATATGGTGAGGATACTGATGTACGTGATGGCGAAATCCTATGTATTCAAGGAGGTATTGAAGGAGGTATTCAAGGAGGTGAGGAATCGAGAAATGTTCCATATCCCGATACCGATCAGTTTTTTCAAGAATCGAGACATGAATTTATCCAGCCGCCGATGATTGAAGCCCCGGATACCGATATGGGTGACAAAACGGATGATCCGGATTGCTTTATGGATAGGAACGAAGACGAACATACTGATGTTTTACCTCCAAAGTATTCGGAAGGAAATGAGTTCGAAGAATGGGATGATGGTTTAGGTCTTGAGTAAGGTCAAGAATTTATTTCTAAAGATGAATTGATTAATTTTGTTGAGATAGATGGACATAAAGGTTGTTTCCAGTTTGTCACGTATAAGTCGGATACAAAGCGCCTTATGCTACGGTGTTCCCAATATAGTAGAGGTTGTCGATGGTATTTAAATGCTACAAGACTAAAAAATCGAAGTATTAAGCGTCAGACTGTATAGAAGTAAGCATACATGCTCTAGGATTGAAGCTACGAGTACAAGCAATAGAAGGAGTTGCACACCAGGAGTTGTAGCATTTGTTTTGCGCGACTCCTTCATTGGGCAACACGACGTACCACGTCCCAAAGCTATCAGAAGGATTGTTAAAAACGCACTTGGTTCGGAACCCTCGTACTCCACTGTCTTGAGAGGTAAACACGTTGCAGAAAGTCAGGTGCGGGGCGGTCCCGAAGAATGTTACAAAATGTTGTATTCGTATTTCTACATGCTGAAGGAAGCGAATAATGGAACTACGACGGAAGTTGTATTAGATGCAAACAATAGGTTCAAGTACTTATTCATAGTTTTTGGCGCAAGTATCGAAGGGTTTGCAAAATTGAGGAAAGTCATCGTCGTGGATGCAACATTTATGAGGAACGGATATGGCGGACAACTTGTTTTTGCCACGGCTCAGGATCCTAATCGTCACCATTACCCCCTTGCGTTTGGCATGATTGATAGCGAGAATAACGATAGTTGGGAGTGGTTTTTAACCATGCTGAGAACCGTCATACCGGATAATCCTGAATTGGTTTTTATGAGCGACATATAAGCAAGTATCAAAAGAGCAGTAGAAAATGTTTATCCAAGCGCAAACCATGGTTACTGTATATAGCATATGTCCCGAAACCTGAGAGGTAAAGTCCGAGACTTGAAAGATGAACTTGCCGCTGAATTCTGGTGCGCTCATGCTTATACCAAAGCTGAATTCAATGGAGAGTACACGGAGTTGATTACTACGTGGCCAGACGTCCAAGCCTATATTGAGAGCGAGGACATCTCCAGGTGGGCGCGGTGCTATTTTGTAGGAGATAGGTACAACTTAGACACGAGCAATGCTTGGGAATCTCTAAATAACGTGTTTTCAAAGGCAAGGAAGTACGCACTATTACCTTTTGATCAATACAATACTGGACGTTTTTTGTTCATGGTTTAACAAGCGTAGTGAAGCAGCCCTTGATCTTTTATGAACTGAAATAGTGTACGGATCTGACACCTCGATCCAATCTTGCAGTACTTCATGTACGTCTTTGGACCGAAGTAAAAATTAACTGGTTCTATTGGCATTGAATCACCATCCTGCAAATACAATCATTTCCAGTAGTTGTCCATTATCCTACACTCTAAAACTCACACTTTGCTGTACTAGCCCAGTTATCCTAAAATCTAATCGTTTTCATTATAGAATTTGCACACAATTCTCACAATTCTATCAAAGATCATTCCAACAACATACCGTGTTCTGTGGAGGATCGGCCATTGAAACATCGATTGGATCGGCTTCGACTCCGGTTTCAGGGGCTTCTTCCGCACTACGAGTAACTCCTTCAACAGTTTCACCCATCCCATCTCCACCACTTTCATTGGCTTCTTCGTCTATTTCTTTGGATTTATCAGACTCAGTGGCACTTTCACCCGCTTCTTCTACGATTCCAGCAACTTCTTCTCCGATTTCAGCAACTTCTTCTTCAGCCATTACGTCGCTTTCTTCTAGAGGTCGATCACTTTTATTGTTTTCCCGTTCGAGCTCTCTCCGTTTCCGTCTTTCACTGTGACTTGACGGAACTTTTCCTCCTCCCTTGGCAACTCTTCCTTCTCTCGTCTTAGGCATTGTTATCACGAATTCAAGACCTCAACAACTCAACAACCAAGAACAAGTAATAATTAGTTCTCGAGTTGTCTAGGGTTTGCCTTAGCTCGATTTTGAATTTTGGGGTCCGAGATTCTAATGAAAGAATCGGGTCCCAATTGGTGATGAAAACAGGTGAAATTTATGCAATCGGGTTTGTTTTTTATTATATCCAGAATTATTTTATGAAGCGGGTGGGTTACTGGGTTCACCCATGTTTTCCATCGTAATTCTTTAACTTTAGCTTGGACAGTTTGATATTTCACCATTTTTCCCTTATTAAAATAATTGTATTAGAAATCATTTAAAAAACGGTGGCATTTCGGCCTCCACTTTTCCTTCTGATGGCATATAAGACTTGTTCTCAATATACTTTGTTGTTTAACCTTTTAAAATTTAATCATTTTTAAAAATATTTGCTAAATTAAAAAAATATTACGTATTATTCATTATTTGCTAAATTTTAATGTCATTATCCAAACAACCATAAATGAAACTATATTTAATTTTTTTTTCAAGTAATAATGAGTAAAAAACTAATTAAAACACAAATCATTTTTAAGAAATCAAATTTTTTAAATTTATTTTTAAATTAATACATATTCTAATAAAATTTTAAAATTAAAATCAATCCTAATAATATATTTACTAATTAAATATATTACTAAATATCCATATTTCAAAATCAAACCATAAATTATATATAATGTAGATGTTATATATACAATCATATTTTTTGATTGAAAGTGTTAATTATTAATACTAATTTGAAAATAAAAAATACCCCACTCAGCGCGGGTTTAGTTCTAATTATCATATTAACACTTGAAGATTTTTAATTCATAATAAATTTTTAGATGAATTATATAATGTTTAAATTTAGTTAAGTATTTCAGTATATCATTGCAAAAGTTAAGGGACCGTTAAATTTTATTAAAGATAAAAAGGATTTCTCTCTCTTTTAGCTACAGTACCGGCGAAAAAAAGGGCGATTGCAAATAAGCTCGAATCTCGCACCGATCGGATTTCTCCAGGCTTTTCTCGGCGATCTCGGACATCAGAGGGGAACACCTCGTTCCTCGAGCTCTCTCTTCTCTCATGTCGCCCTTGGCGACTCCTCCTTTGCAGCTACCTCCTTTAAAGCTCCCCCCTGATAAGTTACCAACGGATCTTCCCTTGGATCTGCTGGCTTTGTTCCCTTCTCCATCGAGTGGCTCCTCCGCGCCTCCGGTAACGTCTCTTGGTGCCTTTGCGCCGATGGAAGTCGCTGATCTAGTTACTTTTCCGGTTCCTTCTCCGATTCCCTCTCCGGTACCGTCTTTCTCTCCCTCAGCTCTTCCTCCTCCTCCCACCTCGAAGCCTTCTTATGCTGCAGCTCTGCGACCGAAACTGGTTGACAATCTCACTAAACTCTCCACTCGCCCGGTTCTGGAGAATGGTATTCCATCAGTTATGGCACTGTCATCTGTACTATTCGAATCAGACACTACTTGGAAGGATCATCTAGTTGCCCATTTTCATGGCTCACCACCGTCTCCGGGGAAAATGTTTGCTGAGTTAAATCCAATTTGGGGATCTCAAGGAAGAATTCGTGTTCGGAAATACTCTCCTCAGACTTACTTACTCTTCATTCCATCAGAGGAAACCCGAGCTTGGGTCCTGGATGTTGGTTTTTGGCACTCTGGTTCGTGTGCGTTTACAGTTACTAAGTGGTCACCTAAAATTGACGCTGCATCAATGAAGTTGGATTTTGCGCCTTTGTGGGTTATCTTTCGGAATCTTCCGATATCTTTGTTCACTCCGGAGGGGATCAGCTTTGTTGCTTCTCCATTAGGGATTCCTCGATACACTGAGAACTCTAAAATTAAGCCAAATAAAGAGGGTCTGGTTAAGCTTAAGGTCGTTATGAGGCTAGCAGGTGATTTTCCTACCTCCGTCATAGTGAGGGACAAGCATGATAACGCCGTCATGGTGAGTGTAGAGTACCCACATATTCCTACTCGTTGTCCCAGATGTCAGAATTTTGGGCATTTGATTTTGCGTTGTCCCCTTTCGGCAGCCTTGAATTCTGGTTCTAGTTCACCAGTCGATGCTCATCCTTCAGATGCTATGCCTACTTCGGTTGAGTTACCTGTTGGAACAAAAGCAGTGCCAGATGATAATGTTAAGGGTAAGGGTGATATTGATAATAGGGATGCTACATCTGTTAAGGGTAAGAAGGTTGTTGATGATAGTGTGGAGGCTAATCAAGATCGATTAGGTACAATTCAGTGTTTGGAGGGCAAGGAGTCAACTTGTTCGAGTCCGGTTACTTACCAGCAGGGACATAATTCAGTTTCAGAGTCGATTTCCTCCAAGTTTAAGCTGCCTGGTGTTATTCGTTCAGAACCTCAAGTCTCTGATACTGAAACTGAAGACAGTATGCTCAATAGAAAGGATCCTTCTCTTACCTCCAGTAAGTTCACAGAGGAGGAAGAAGTTATAAAGCATGCTCAGAAAGTTCTTCGCAATCGTGGGAATTATTCCTCACCATGGGAGGCTAAGTACATGCCAAAAACTCAAAAGAGAGCTCGGAAGTTACTACGTCAGCAGATGATGATTGATCTTCAGATTGCTCCTTATGAGGGGAACCTCGAGGGCATGGATTGGGATCCTATTCAGCCAGCGGCTAAGTGTGGATGCTCTGCTGGCAAGAGAGTTAAGGACGACCCTCGTCCTGCTCACAACTAGTTCCCGTTTCAGGTTTTTTGACACCATCTTTGTACAGTTTATGATTTTTTCGTGGAATATAAGGGGGTTAAATGCCAAGGTAAAGCAACGGGCTGTCAGTCATTGGATTAGGAAGCATAATCCCTATGTGGGGGGTTTTTTGGAGACAAGGTTATCGGAGACTAATTTGCCTGCAGTAATGGCAAAGTGTGTACTTGGGTGGTCCTTTACTAGTAATTACTCTTCTACGGCGACTAATGGTCGAGTAGTTCTAGTTTGGCCGCCTTCTGTTTCGGTTGTGATCTATGATCGTTCTGATCAGTCTATGCTGTGTGGGATAACGGTTTTAGCAACGGGGCAGACTTTTTCTGCTACTTTTGTCTATGCTAGGAATGCAGAAATGGAGAGACGTATTCTTTGGGATCAATTAAAAGTGTGGGCTGATAACATTTTGATAAGGAATTCTCCTTGGATCATTCTTGGAGATTTTAATCAGGTTTTAAACGCAAGGGAGATGTTCTCGATATATCCTTTTACTACGTCGAACGTGGGTATGCTCAATTTTCAGGATTGCTTGGATGTCTCTGGTTTAACGGATCTTCCATTTAGAGGTTGTTTCTTTACCTGGACTAACAGACAAGTGAATAATCCTATAGCCAGGAAATTGGATAGAGCATTGGTTAATGAGGCGTGGTCTGATAAGTTTCCTGTTTCTTCTGCGTTGTTCGACTCTCCTGGCATATCCGATCATTCACCATGCTTAGTGTCATTCGGAGTCCCCTCTCCGGCCAGAAGAACTCCCTTCCGATTTTTCGACTTTCTGGCCACTCACCCTTCGTTCTTACAACTCATCAGCGATGCTTGGCTTGCAGTCCCCATGGTTGGTTCTGATTTGGATATATTGGTAAGCAAGTTAAGGGAAGCCAAATCGGTTTGCAGGCTTCTGAATAGAAATAGTTTCAGCGATATTTCGAAGCGAGCTAAGGATGCTTTTCAAGTTTTATCAGATTGCCAGAATCGTCTTCTCTCAATCCCTTCTCAAGTCTTGTTCTAGGAAGAAAAAAGAGCTCATGAAGACTGGGTTTACTGGACAAAAGCGGAAGAGTCCTTTTATAGGCAGAAGTCAAGAATAAGATGGTTGAAAGAAGGAGATGCTAATACAAGGTTCTTCCATAAGACGGTTAAGATGAATATTGCGCGCAGCGCTATTCACTCTCTGATTTCAGAGGAAGGTAACAGAATTTTTGGAGATACAGGGATTAAAAATTTGGCTGTTACCTATTATCAAGACTTGCTTGGTTCCAGGAACCTTGACGTTGTTCCTTACAGTATTCAGAGAATTCAATCACTTACAGATTTTCGCTGTGATTTACCCCTTGCTGAGAGACTCATGGCAATTCCGACGGGTATCGAAATCAAAGAAGCCCTATTTCATCTCCCCAAGGGTAAGACGCCAGGGCCTGATGGGTTATCGGCTGAGTTCTATACGACAGCTTGGGACATCATAGGGCAGGATCTCATTCGTGGGATCAGGGAATTTTTTGTGACAAGCAGATTGCCTCGTCAGTTCAACGCGACCACGATTGCATTAATCCCTAAGAAGGTTGGGGCTGAATGCTTGACTGATTTTAGGCCCATCTCTTGTTGCACGACGCTATACAAAGTCATCTCTTCGATTATTGCCTCTCGGATAAGGCTTTTTATTGACAGGGCGGTCCAGGGCAATCAGGTGGGGTTTATATCAGGGCGGCTATTATGTGAGAATGTTCTCCTGGCTTCGGGGTTGGTGGTTAATTTCCACAAGGATGGGACTGTGACGAGGGGTTGCTTTCAGGTAGACTTGGCAAAGGCTTACGACAATCTTAACTGGGAATTCTTGCTCAACGTTCTTATTGCTTTAGGCCTTCCTCTTCGCTTCATTAGCTGGGTTCGTGAGTGTGTGACGACCCCCTATTTTTCCATCTCAGTGAATGGAGAGCTAGCAGGTTTCTTCCCGGGAAAAAAGGATTACGTCAAGGAGACCCAATGTCTTCGGCCTTATTTGTTCTAGCAATGGATGTCTTCTCAAAGGAATTAGACAAGTCGGCGATCACAGGCAATTTTCGGTGTCATCCTTTATGTTTGCACCCATTAGTGACGCATTTGAGTTTTGCAGACGATCTCCTTCTATTTTTTGATGGTGCCGAGGACTCCCTACAAGGTATCATGGATGTACTGGAAATCTTTCGCATAGGATCTGGTTTGAAGTTCAACGAGTATAAGTCCAAGCTGTACATGGATGGCAATGATCACGCAAGAACCGCTTCTCTTGCTTCGAGGTTCGGTGTTGCTCATGGTTCACTTCCAGTTCGTTATCTTGGTCTACCTTTACTACCAAAAAAAAATGAATGTTGTGGATTATCAGCCCCTATTGGATAAGGTTAGAGCAAGACTTGTCTCTTGGCAAACCAGACTACTTTCATTTGCTGGCCGTATGCAGTTGATCCAATCTGTCATATATGGATTAGTGAACTTCTGGTTGACAGTCTTCCCCCTCCCAAAGAAGTGCTTAAGATCGATAGAGAGTATGTGCGCAGCTTTTCTGTGGAAGGGTATCCCGGGAGCCTCTTCAGGTCATAAGGTCTCTTGGTCGGCAGTTTGCACTCCTAAGGCACAGGGTGGACTGGGTTTTCGACGCCTGGAGCCGTGGAGCAGAGTTTTTACTCTCAAGTTGATTTGGTTGTTATTCACTAAGTCGGGATCTTTATGGGTCTCTTGAACTAAAGCCAACCTTATCCGAGGTCGTGTATTCTGGGAGCTCAATAATTCTTACGAGGGGAGTTGGATCTGGAGGCAGATTTTGAAGTTAAAAGATGTCGCTAGAACCTTTCTAGTCCCCGATATTGGTGATGGCCGTGTGATCTTATTCTGGTTTGATAATTGGAGTACTCATGGTCCTCTTTTGTCCATTACAGGCCCTAATGGCCCAAGAGTGCTAGGAATTCCGAAGAGGGCGACTCTTGAGCAAGCCTTTAGAGTTACCAATTGGAGATCTACTTCACGGCGTCATCCGATCTATAGATTGCTTCGACGATGTTTACCTATCTTGCCGGTTCTGTGCAATGGAATCAATGATGGTTATTTATGGAAGTGTGCAGGTGCCTCATCTCCGGGTCAGTTCTCTTCCTCCCAGACGTGGGATAATATGAATGTGTTGGGTCAGGAGGTTTGGTGGAAAGACTCTGTCTGGTTTGCTCAGAGGATTCCTAAGCACGCCTTTATACTTTGGTTGGTTATGCTTCACAGACTTCCTACAAAGGACAGGATGATGAGATGGGGAATTCATGTATCTGATGATTGCATTTTATGTAATGCTCATCAGGAGACCATTGACCACCTATTTTTCTCATGTGCGTTTTCAAAACAGGTTTGGTTAGCTTTCTTTGTGAGTATTGCTCTCCATCCTCCACAAAGCTTTAATTCCATTGTCAGGTGGGTCAGAAGTCAATCTTTGGACTCTCACTTGAAGATAATTTGCTTCCTGATCCTTCATGCTGTAGTTTATGAGGTTTGGAAGGAGAGAAACTCACGGTTGCACTCAACTATCCATCGATCACCTCTTGTTATAATACAGGAAATTCAGGCTCTTTTAAGAAGTAAATTGATTGGTCTTGCAGGTGACACTGATCACTCACCAGCTTCCCCTCTCCTAGAAGCTTGGTCTCAGTTTGTGCATTACTAGCTCTATAGCTAATATAAACTAGTATCTCTGGTTTCTATTTTCCTGTTTTGTTACAAGTGATTTGTCTCACTCTGTTTTTTTTTGTATCTTTAACCCTTATAAATATCAATATTATTATTAAAAAAAAAAAAAAAAAATTATTAAAAAAACAAAAAAAAAAGTTAAGGAAATGACTCAAGGATGGAGTAAACAATTTCTATCCAAAGGGGGAAAGTAAATTCTTTTGAAATCTGTTGCTATGGCGATACCTGTGTAGTCAATGAACATTTATAAGTTACCTAAAGGAATATGTAAAGAAATATCGATGGTACTATCTAAATTCTGATGGAGATTGAATGATAATCAAAAGAAATTTCATTGGTATAAATGGAAAAGACTTCGCATGCCAAAAGATGCGGGCGGATTGGGATTTCGTGATCTAGAAGATTTCAATGATGCCTTATTAGCAAAGCAAACTTGGAGATTGATTCAAAAACCAGATTGTCTTATGGTCAAGTTACTTAAACAACGTTACTTCCCTACAACAGATATTCTAAACGCGAAGCAGAGCTCATCTTCTTCTTATATATGGTGATCGTTACTTGTAGGAAGAGATTTGATTAAGAATGGAATTAGATATAACATTGGTAATGGAGATTCGATTTTATTTGGGAAAGACGTGTGGCTTCCGTCAAATCCACCTCAACCACCTCGTCTGCTCCAACCTTTGAAAGATAACTCCAAAGTCAGTGAATGGTTTAATTCGTTAAAAACTGGTTGGAATGAATCGAAAATCAGAGAAGCAGTCGAAACTGAAGATGCAGATTTGATTCTTTCGATGAAGTTAAGTGTGCGAAACAATGATGATATGATTGGGTGGCACACTATAATAAATCCGGACAATACTCTGTTAAATCCGGATATTGGGTTTCAAGGCATATTATGAATGCCAATATGATCAATCCTCCAGGTGGGAATACAAACCTTAAAAAATTAATCTGGAAGATTAATGTCCCTCTCAAAATCAAGCATTTCCTGTGGAATATCTTAGCAAAAACCATCAGCATTGGTACGAACTTAAGGTGTGTAAAAGATGCTACAGAGATGAGGAATCATATCTTCATTTGTTTTTTAGTGTGAGTACTCTCAAGCAATATGGAGGGCCTGGGATTCCAAGTTTATTGATTATGAATCCAAATGTTGATTTTAAGGTCAAATTGGAAGAATGCTTTAAATTTGGTTCAAATCCTATGTTGCACTACAAGAAAAACGTTCATTGATAGCACGTAAATATAGCTATAATAGATCTATCATAGCGTTGCCATAAATGTTGTTTCTGCCCCAACTATCATAGGTATGACCATGTAATAGCGTTAATATGTATGTGCTATTATATCAGTGTATCTAAGATATCGTTTTTAGACCTATGTTATTATACTAGTGTACTTTACGATAGCGTTTGTGGTACAATATTATTGTACGTGTCAGGCTTATAATAGCATTTCTGGAACACTGCTATTATATAAAATTAAAATTAATTAAATTTATATATTATATTTAAAATTAAAATCAATTAAATTTATGTATTAATTATTTAAAAATCAAATAAAATTTAATATATTAATTTTATTTAATAAATATTGAATTTACAAATTAAAGAAAAAATACATAAAATACAAAACATATAAAACAAAAACATAAAATCAAAAACAGATAAAAAATGAAGAATAATACAAAAAAATACAAACGATTATACAAAAATTAAATGGTAATACAGTAACATCTTCGTGTAGTCTCGCCGGAGAAGAAGCCGCTCGCCGGAGCCGGTCGACGACACCACTCGCCGGAGCCGGTCGACGACACCACTCGCCGGAGCCGCTCGACGACCGCGTCAGCTCACCGCCGTCTAGAGAAGATTCAGGAAGCTTCAACGGCGTCGTCGTCTTCAACGTATCCTCTGGTCAAAAAATCTTATAGATTAACAAATAAAAATTTATCTATGGATTAATTATCATTCATTAATTGTTTTAATTTTATTTTATTTTGACCTAAATATTTATTCATTTTTAATGTTTATAGTTTCAATTTTAAATTTATTTTTATATGAATATTTATTTAGTTTGTGAATAAATTACAGATTTTAATTTATTTTTGTCTAAATATTTATTTCTTATATTATTTTAAATTTAGAGTTTGGGGTTTATAATACATTATATATGATTCAATGTTTTAAGTTTTGGAGTTTAAAGTTCAATTATGATTTAGTGTTTAGAATATATGATTTTGAAATTTATTTTGTAGTTTAGTTTTTAATTTGTTTTTATAGTTTAGGGTTTAGAGTTTCTTCAATTTTTTTAGAGTTTGAGGTTTAGAGTTTCTTTAAGAGTTAGAATTTTAGAGTTTATGGTTTATAATATATGATTTTTGTCAACTTATAATATATGATTTAGTGTTCAAAGTAGAGTTTATAGTTTGTGACTTAGGGTTTAGGGTTATGAATAAAAAATAGGGTTTAAGGTCTAGGGAATGTATTTCTTTAGTTAATTTTATTTTCTATTATAATTTGCATTTTTGTTTTGTTCTTTAACACCAAAACACCAATTTTGTGTTTCATACCCCTAAAAAGTTAACCCTTAAATCTCATCTAACTCCTAAAACAAGAAGGAACCAGAAACTTTTATATATTTACACAATTAATTTAACAAATAAATATGGTTTTAAGATTTTGATATAAAATGTGGAATTAAAATGTCGAAATAAGCTCAAACTATAATTCCTAAAATACAATTATGAAGTATAACCCCTTATACACTATCTAACCCCTAAACCCTAAACACAAGTATGATTTCATTTTCTGTTATAATTTGCATTTTTGTTTTATTCTCAAACATCAATTTTGTGTTTCAAACCTCTAAACCCCGTTTAACCCCTAAACCCTATCCAACCCATAACCCCCATTTAACCCCTAAACCCTATATATCCAACCCCTAAACCCCATTTAAGATTTTGACATATGATAGCACTATATTAATACTAGCATATCCTTAAATTCCATAGGGCGAGAACTTTATTCCGCCAAATAAAATATTAAATTATATTCACTTGGTATGGCATGTACTTAACGATACGATAACATTAATATAATGCTATCGTATGTCAAAATATTAAATATTTATTTGTTAAATTAATTATGTAAATATTTAAAAGTTGATTGTATTACTGAATATGTATTGAAATGTAACACTATATATATACTGAATATAATTTTTATTTTTGTGAAATGTGAGTGTTGAAATAAGCTCAAACTATAACCCTAAAACACAACATCTAACCCCTAAACCACATCTAATCCATAAATGTATTGAAATTTAACACTATATATATTGAATATAGTTTTTATGTTCGTGAAAATTTCGTGAGATTTTTTTCAAGTGTTGGAAAATTCTAACACAGCGTGTTTTCGTGCTATTATATAGTATTGAAAATCTACAAACATTTACAATCGCAGTTCTTAAATGCGTGATGTCGCTGAGTGCTATTAAAAAAATTTTGATTTAAATTTTTTATGTTTGTGAACTTAATTAACAATCTAATTGAAGAAATTTGATGATATAAGGGGGAATTAGCAAATGCTAGTTGGATTAAACACAATTTAGATTCATTTTAGTGAAATTATAGAATAGCATTTTTTGTGCTATAACAGACAACTGAAAACTCTGAAAACTGTCTACGATAACATTTATGCATTTCGTGCTATGGTGGAATGTTATCAATCGAGGTTTTTTTTTGTAGTGTTGTCTCATTATCAGAACTTACCAATATGGATTCTTTGGAGAATATGGAAGTCTCGAAATCTTCTTCTTTTTCAGCATCGAATGCTACAATGGACAGGGTGGGTGTTCCGAGATAGTTCAGGTTCATTCATAGGAGCGGCACGGGCGACGGGGAACTTAACAAATAGCTCGCTGGAGTCAGAATTTCAAGCTTTGTTAATGGCAATGCAACAAAGTTGGACCAAAGGATTTACCAAAGTAGTGTTTGAAACTGATTCTCAGCAACTCCTCTCCATTATTAAAGGTTGCTCTCTGAATTTTTTGCTCCACAATTGGATAGTTGACTTCAAGAGATGGGAATTGAAGTTTAATGAAATCGACTTTGTAAGATCTATTTTGGGGTCATACATGTATTATTCAATGTGTTAGAGTCATTATTAATAAGTCAAATATTATGTAGTCACTTTTGTAATAAAGTAAAAGACTTGAGGCATAAATGTTATGGAATAATTAATTGAGGATACCTTAGGCAATTTCTAGTTTGATGAAGGGCCGGACTAGAAATTGATTCTCTATAAATAGAGGGTTATGGTCCCCAAAGCCACCATATTCAGTTTCTGTTTGATAATCAGGTTTTATCAATTAATTTTCGAATTTATTTAGTTTTTTTCTAAATAAATTCAGATTTAATTTTGTTAGAAATTTTAGATTGTTGAATCTAATTTTTCTAATAAGTTATGTTTGAAAAGTATTCTGGAATCTTCGATTATAATGTCTAGATCTGATTTTGTGAAACATTCTGATTAAAAACGTGTTTGAATCTGATCTAAAAGAAAATCAGATCGTTTTCTGTGTATGTGTTCGGCGGCTTCTATCGAAGAAGAAACTCTATTATTAGGGTTTCATGTTATTTTGCATTATTTTATCAGATCTGGGTCAAGCCCATATAATAAAGTATTTAATGCAAAAGGAAGGGATTTAGAGAGACATAAAGGTTGGCCGCGGCCCATTTTCACTGGTCAACGGTTTAAAATAAAACGTTGAGTGAAGCTGCCTTGATTCGATCCATGGCCCAGCTAAAGAGTCTCTCCCTCTCATCCTTTTGCCGCTGCGCCACTACAGATTTCTTGCATAAGGAATCCTCAGACCTTATTTTATATGTCTGAAGCAAGAATTAAAATAAAATTTAAACAATAAACAAATTTGATTGTATTTGTTTAATATTGAAAGTGAATTAATTTGAATCAAGATATTGCCAAAGTAATATTTTTGAGGATATTTTTTCATAGAAAATATTAAATGTTTTATGTATGTATATTCATGCGAATATTTAATCGGCTCAAATGAAGGTTTATATTTGGCCGAATTACATATGTCTATGTGATAGTAAATACGTGAAATTATCTAGATTGAACATGTGAGAGATAAATGGACCCAAATGAAGATTTATTATTTATCATGAATTATTGTCAGTGTTTGATCACTAAAACAAGAGTACCGCTAGTAGTTAATATTACTGTCCAAAGACTTGATATTGACGTTACATTTGGTATCTTGGATGGGTGATATAATAGCAAGATTTTTTAATTGCCCCTACCCTACTATAGACGAGTANAGCAAGATTTTTTAATTGCCCCTACCCTACTATAGACGAGTATAACAGAGGACTATATTGTCCTGCTATGAAATACAGAAAAGTCGGGTATAAGT